>AYEL01075104.1:0-44069 GCA_000484575.1 Olivierus martensii | reverse complement strand
ATATATTTATTTTATTTGTTTTTACAAATTATGATTTGAAAATAATTGCATTTAATTAAATTAATCATTCAAGAAATTTGAAATACTTTATAATAAAATTTTGAAAAGTTAGCTTTATAAAAATTTTATGAAGTTTATTATTAAAATAAAGAATGATGCATAAAGCTTCTGAAGATTATACAATATTCTGTGTATGTAATTTTTAAAATTTTGTTATGCATGTTTGTAACGTTTCGGAACTGATATAATTAATTATATTTTTTAATTCAAACTATTGCTTCCTCAGTTTGTCCAATTGATAAGATATTGGGGTGAAATCTATATTTCCTGCCTGCAAGATGTAAGCATATTGGTTGAACCTACATCTGTCTAGAATGACTGATTATTATATTGTCAAATATGATATTCAAGAGGCTGAATAATTCTGTTGTAAAGACATTTGGTCAAACATATACAATTACATCTCGCTTTTCAATGCTTAAATCTCACACGCAGAAAGTCTGGACTTCTACTGATTCTTGAAACCTATACTCTGACTCTAAATTATGTGAATGATGAACATTAAGTCTTTGAAAATGATTTTTCATTGAGATTATTCATCCTGTTCAGTCTCTTCAAAAGAAAGTATTTATCATTAAATAAATTACTTTAAGCACAAGTAGTACAATGTATAGAAGAAAAACTTCAAATGTAGGATTATCCATCATTCTTTCAATCTAGAGATTTAAGAATTTGTCTGGAGAGTATTTTATGTTCGTGGTTTTTATATAAAATACGGGGTTAATATCAAAAATATTTTCAATTCAATTCATCATGAAACTTTATATATATATTGTATACACACTTTCCGTTTTTCTCATAAGAACATCCTGTGTAATATGTTCGAAAATATCATATCAAACATCAAATTTATGCGGGTAACTGTATGTAATTTAATTAGAATATACGCAAATCCAATAAAACAAACTCACTTTTTTGTACTGTGTCAACTAAGATTACAAAAACTAACGACCACATGAATAGATGATACATTTTCATATTCAAATTGATTTCATGGCAAGGTAACAACAGGTGTGGCGCGGCACGCATGCGCACAGGTATGACAGGTGGGTAAGATAAATACCATGATGCTACCTGAGTTGTTGCACGTCGGCATATTCGTAAAATAAAATTTAAGATAATTTCAATTAACATTAATTAGAATAATGTTCATTAACAGATTTTCTTTTATGAAATTAGATATACGAAAACTATATTTAAAATTTTATATTTTAATCTCATCAGTATGTGAATAAATCAAAAATATCAAATGTGAATAATTGTTTTGCAGGTAATTTTGTATATTATTTTCATCTACATAATAGCTATACTGTATTTCGTAGATTAATGGCTGGTTAATGCTATGATAAAGAAATAGTTCAAAAACGGCCGTTTTAATATTTCGATATCAAACAAAATTTATTTGTTACAGTTCAAAGTATAAATGAATCAATCTATGCAGTCACGGATTATTGTAAACTCGTATATTAATTAAAAAACAATTAGGCAAATTTCAAACTTAACCACTAGCCAATAGTCATTAACTTCATATGACGTAACAATAATAAGCAAATTTCTGAATAAATTTGCTCGTTATTATTACGTAATATATCAATTCAAATGAAATTATCGAAAGCTGAAATAATATTCTGCATTCTAAATTCTGCATAATCGTCAATCTAGTCATCATCTTTTAAATAATAACACATTCCGAAAATGTCTTTATTTCAGATGTTTAAAACTGATCACTGATGATTTATTGAAATTGGGATTTTCATCTTCCTAAATTACGTCACGCAAAAATTTTGAATTTTCAGACTCCATTTATCATAAATATCAACCGTCTTCCTCCCAATGTCACAGCCATAACTTTTTATTTGGCAAGATTTTAATTAAATTTTTTAAGAAATATCAATTCAAATATTTCAAAATAACATTTATTGCAGCCTATATAGTCAAATTTGTTTCATTCTACGTTTACATTGTGAATATGAAGAAAACTTTCCAAATTAACGATTATGTACAAGTAGATTAGTATTTGTAATGGGATTAATTAATATGAAAATTTTATCGTGATAACAATATTTTGATCCTTCCCTTCTCTGTCGACAGGATGACTGGATGATTAATTGTTTGATTACCAGATTTTTTTAAGGAATCCGGGTCCTATTCAATCTCTGTCATCCGACTCAATCGCTGATGTGAGAAACATATTTTGACGCCATGATTACTAAATGATGGGAATTTTTTATTTTGCATGTTTACGTCCTATTCTAATCAGTGAGATTACTAACAGGCAGGGCCAGTTCCAACCACGGGCTATATGCACACCCCTGGAAGAGGACCGGATGATGAAGGAGAGGGATCGCCGGGCCGGGCCCAGAACCTCGAAAAAACTTTTCATAAGATGCTGGCTGGACTCTGGTCTTCCTGTGTGGTAGGCTAACGCGTCACCATTTGGCCGCTAAGTGATGGGGGATATAATAACCCTACCACAAACTGCATGTGGAAGGGCTTGTTTCGCCCCGTCACTTAGTATTCTCCCTGAATGGAAAGTGGCGTCATCTGTTAACAAAAAAAAAAAAAACTGCATACATATGCAGAAAGGTTAGTCGGATTCAACGAGCTAGAATATATATGGTCGGATTATAAGAGAGAGAGATCAGAGGAGTGCGTCATACTTGTTATGATTTTAAAAAATTTTAATACTCTTTTATGAATGTAATTTTATTTCAGATTTAAAAAAAATATATATTTAAATTTGACTTTATCGATTAAGTTCAGTGTAATTGGGATATTTTTGGATGATGCGAAGAAATTAGATATGGACATAGGACGGGAGGATTTGGACCTCTTCCGAAATTAATTTCCTATACCAGATAGTTGTTTGATTCTTGTTATGAAAGGTTGGCCAGATGATTTCGTAAGGTAAACCATTTGCTTACCACCTTGGAGGATCCGGATTCAATTCCAGGTTCATCTCTCTAGTTTTTCAAGAGGAGTCCGGATCCGGCTCGTTGATCGGTTAATTCCATCATGGATGTTGGCTACTTATGGTATATTCTAGAAATAGTCGCTCTCAGATAAAATATATCCCCCGTGTGATTTGGCGGTTTAATTAACCTAACCTTACTACAAAAGACAGTCGGCTGGATTGGTCTCATGTAAACGCTTCGGCTTTCCATCTTGGAGGAATCGAATCCATCTTTGCAAAATCTATTCATGGGATTTGGACCCGATTCCTCTACTATTCGACTGACCCCTCTGTAGGGATGGCTAGCTCTGTACAAGGGCTTGTTTCGCCTCACTAATATGATATTGACATCCATGAATATTGAGTGGAAAGTAGGTTCGTCTATTGACAAAAATACTACAAAAGATCTCTGAAAATAAATTTATCCTATATTCTTGATCATAGTACATTTTTAATATACAAAACAGATAACTAGCTTTTGTTATTGTGCTTTAATGTATTGTTCATTTTGATCTTAGAAAAGAAACTTTTAATTTAAAATTTTTAAATCATCTTATCATGAACAAAATTTTTTATTTTTTATGGACATTTGGCCATAATTTTAGAAAGTTAGATTCTGATTATGTTTGCCGAATGTATTTGCTCTAGTCTGAATGAAGCTTATTCTGGATATGTTAAAATAATTCTCTCATTCACTTTTGACTTATTGTATGAGATTGCATAATTATGTCAATCATTAAATAAAACACGAGATATGTGATGTTACAGATGTAAAATTTGTACCAAGATCTGCATAACCGCGCCTTTATTTCACATCGATTTTGAAGTCTGATTCCATTTTTGATCCCGTGTACATTATTTCATTCCATCTCATTTGGCCTGTTTTTACAAAATCCCTCTTCTTCCATTCATTTCTGTCCATTAGCAATGTCAGCAATGTTAGTCTTTTTCAATGTCATTTCTTCATGATCGAACCTTTCTCCTCCAATTGCGATGATTCCAATGCAAGGATTATTTGTGCTTCGTGTAAAACTTATATACAAAAGTTGTTTCACATTTGTATGATCGTATATTACGTCATTTATTTAATTTTTCGCGATGAGTATCTAGTTATAATTATATATGTACTAATTTGACCAAAAAATTTTAATTGATGTCCAAGGTCATAGATCTCATATTACTATAATTTAAATATTCATATTTATAGTACAATAAATTTTTCGTGTGCTTTTTTATTAATAGCTCCAAACTAAGATTTTGGAGCTATTAATAAAAAAGTTTAAAAATCTAAGATATTTTTAAATTAATAATAAATCTTTTAATTTTATATTTTAATTAAAAGATATTATTATGCATATTTATAAAAAATGAATTTGATATGATAACGATATTAATAATTTATAAAAACACTAAAACAACGGTAGATAAGCAGCTTTTATAGAAATTTTATAACAATTACAACATTTTGAGAAAAATTAAATTTAAAGATTCAGGTTAGGTTAGGTTAAGCCACCATATCCTCATGGGATTTTGTGAATCTGCTGGCGGCTGCTTATAGAACCCATCACAGGTGGCCAACAATCATGATAGGGTCAACCAGATAGTTGAAGGATGGGTTTAAAGCCGGGCCCGTACCCCTCCTGAAAACCTGGAGGTGTGGGACCCGGACTTGAACCCGGATCCTCCAGGGTGGTAAGCCAAAGCTTTACCACGCGGCCATCTGGCCGATTTAAGGATTCAGAATTTGCTGTGGCAAACATGGCGGTAAGTGAAAAATTAGATAAAAACAATTTAGAAATATACAGCAAAAAATTACGCTGATGCTTTACCTTGTTCTTTATACAGGCATATATTATAGGCAGAACTAGGGATGCAATAAATACTTCAATACTTTATAAATGTCGATACATTAATCCGATATTTTTATGCTCGATTCATTTATTTCGATATTTTCTGAATACTGTAGAGTATCGATATATATTCTTAATAAAGAACTTTTTCATCTGCATATCAAAGCGATTATTATTTTTGTTTAACCTTTTTAATGGTAGTAGTAATAATGAGAGCAGATACTTTTGACGTTATCTATGTCAAGATATATTTGAAAAAACATTTGCGAATTTAATTAATATAACTTTTTGTAAACAGTAACTTTTAAATATAACTTTTTGTAAATTCAAATGTAAAAAAAAAGATTCTAATATGATTTTTCATATAGTTTATTATATTTTTTTCTGATTTTTTGGAACCAATCTTCTATTTTCCTCACAGATACAGTATATTTTTGTACACATTCTTCGGGAATGTATCTATTGTATAAAAACATAATTGAGTGTGTTGTTGATGTCTTGCTTGGGCATGGTCCAGGGGCTCCATATGAACTTGTATGTGGTTGGTAAATGCTGACTTGCCTGTATATAAATCTACTACTGTTTGATTAATGATAGTTAAAACTAGCATTGAGTGATCACTGTTTGTCAAAAATAGTTTAGAATAGACAAAACTAATCTGATCTAAAATCAAGTTTTGCATATATCTCATATACTTTTAAATATAAAATATAAACTAATAGCTAATAGATGTGTATTATACAGTAAGACCCTGCTTAACTCTGGTCCATTTAACACTGTTTCAATACAATGCAGTTTTTTCAAATTCTGTATTTTTTATTGATTCACTTTGGTGCGGATTTTCCAACCATTATACTTATATAAATCTGAAATCACACAAATTTGTTGCTTTTGATACTCCTATGGCCTTTGGCAGAATGTTTTCAGTGCAAAGCAGCACATATGAAAGTTTGCTGCAGTCACAATTCATATTTATGTCATCAACATTACTTACAGTAATAAAAATAACAATTATGCCATTTTAGTTTTAAACTTGACTGCAGCCATTTCTAACTATAGTTCAATACGGTCAAGGTGGCTTCTTCTGCCATTTTTCAAACTATATATAATTCCTTGAAGTTAGAATGTTTTTCTTTCATCAATATTTTTGTAAAAACAAGTTTAGCCACTATTACCAGAATTATGGATCAATTTATACAAAATGATCCAAATTTTGATAAAAGTTCAAAGGCAAGACAAAATGTCATGGATGCAATGTCTCGCTATCAACAATTGCTTGCCAAACAAAAGAGGAAAAGGCAAACAAAGTTAGATAACTTCTTAGCAAAATGCAAAAAGTGTCAAATAAGGGAGAACACCTTCTTCATCCAAACAAATTATTTATTCGAATATTTTTGATTTTCATGAATAATTTATGAATACAAATTGATATTAGCAATAAAAAATGTCTATAATTAATGTGATACAATAGTAATAATACATGTTACAAAATAAAATAAAAAAATTATATGTATATTTTTTTATTCATTGTCCTGTTTCACCTATCCCATTATTTGTGTGTTAAGATGATCTTGTTTAATGCTGTTTCATTTAACGCTTCATTTCTTTGGAACATATCCCCCGCATTAAACAAGGTCTTACTGTATCTTTAATTGAGCTTATTATCTGCATTTTTGAATAAGAAGGTAGAAACTTTTAGAAAAATATATTTAAATTATTTACAAGAAAAATTTTCTTTAAATCCCTGCAAAAATATATCCTCAATAATTGCAATCCCTGCAAAGATTCAAAGGCAGTGTCTATGAATATTTCAGTTTACAAGATTTTTTAAAAATTATAAACAATTTATTACTGAAATTATATTTAAGATACACAATATAATATAAAGTGATCTCAGTTCAAATATTTATATCCATTGATTCAAAAACTTCTCATTTTAAAAATGTTTTCAATAGGATTGATTTTAAATTTAAGAATATGTATAACATAGAATAGCTATCTCAGGGCTGTCCAACCCACGGTCCACTGCGACAATGAATGCAACCCAACATAAAAAACGGCTGGATGGTTGCTTGGTAAAGTTGTGGCTTACCATCCTGAAGGATTGGGCTCAAATTTTGGTTCCACACTTCCAGTTTTTCAGGAGGGGTCCAAGCCCAGCCCATTGAATCCCATCCTTCAACCATCAGGTTGACTCCATTATGGGTGTTGGCCAGCCTGTGATGGGGTCTATAAGTGGCCACTACCAGATACAGTATATTGCTCATGTGATATGGTGGCTTAACCTACCTAACCTAACCCAATATAAAAATGTAAACTTCCTTAAAACATTGAGATTTTTATGTACTTATTTTTATTTTTTGAAGTTTGCCATATCATCATCAAATATCCCACTAATAAAGAAAAAGAAATTTGTTTCATTTTTATACTAAAAATGTATAAAAAAATAATGAAGTTAATGAAGTTTTTATTATTTAAATACTTATCTACATTTCCTATTTCCATTTTCTAAAATATTTCTTATTTCAGTGATTAAAACTTCTTGATCTGTTCAATAATTTTAAAAAAAATTTCTGAACGAAAAGAAGTCAAAGATTATTATGCTACAACATTTTTGCTTATTTGTCATGGTGGATATCACATATTGTATATTATTTACTAACTTTTTTGCTCAATAACTATCATTAGAATTAGTATGTTTTGTGCTGTCTGAGAGAATTTTTTATTCAAATGCGGCCCAAGGAAGCCAAAAGGTTGGATACCCCTGAGCTATCTGAATTACAGGATGATTCTAAAGTATTGTTGGGGATTCTGTAGCCTATATTTTTCAAATTGGGAATAACAAAATAAAAGTGCTTACAGAATATGAAAATGTAACTCAAAAAGTTTTATTTTTGGCAATGGTGTACTTTTTCTTGACTTGCATGTTTCTCTGTGTTGTGTGATGGACCAATTCTGTGACTACTATACTCATATGAATATTATGTCACTTGATTTCTTCTTGTGGGATACATGAAGGACATTGCTTACAAAAATCCTGTGACTTCCTTGATGAATTAGAAGATCAGAATTTTGCTCTGATGGAAACAATTACACTAAAAATGCTGGAAAACACTTGGAGAGAAACTGATTTCCACTTGGAAATCTTACATGCGAGATAACATCATCATATGTTGAGATTGTTTAACATTCTGCAGTATTGATTCTATAAGTAATAAAATTTTCTGAGTTACGCTTTCATAATCTGTAAGTTGTTTTATTTTTTCTGTTTGAAAATTATAGGTCATGGAAATACCAACAATAATTTAGAATCATCCTGTATAATAATGCATTTCTTCAATAATAAAATGTAAATATTTTCATCCTTTATCTAATTAATTACAAATACAATCATATTTAAATTAGAGAATATATTTAATACATTCCACTTTACACCAATTTCTTCGCTTGGAAAAAGCTTTTTAAGTGCTTCATCTGCCAGAAACCCATGAGGAGAAGTATAGCAGTTTGTGCAACTGACCACCACAGTACTCTCTGATTTGTACTTTCACTGGTATGTCTGAATCGTTCTTCTCGATACTGTAAAACAATAATTCTCATTAATTATGCTTTTAATTAAATTATTAAATAATTTTCTTAAAATTACCCTTTGATAATTTTGTTCTTTTGTAATTTGTTCAACTTGGTCTAAGAGTTGTCGGACTCTCAATTGTAATTCTGTAAGTTTTTCTTTTTGAGCAACATTTCCATAATCTACTGCATGCTCTCCAACTTGGATATCTAAATGTACACGCTTTAAAAACAATCAGTTATAAGTCAATTTAGACAATTACACTAACAAGGGAAGGAAGGGAATTGTCCGACGCCGATTTGGACCAAATTTTGGGTATATTTAGAACTGTATGAATAATGATAATATGCAAAATATTACATCCCCGTTTTGGGTTGTTAAAAAAATATACGAGGTTTTATATAACCCATTCTTTTCGTATATGTAATTAATTATTAGCAGTTAAATACAAAAATATTTAAAAAAATGTAAACAACAAATATCTAATGATTTCCCCAACCAACGTTATGTACTTTAGTCATAGCAATAAACAGGGGAGGAGGTTTCTAAAAATATCACACGTTTAAAACGACTGCTGTTGGCAATAGCGGCCGTTTCCCGCCAAATTGTGGTGGTGGATGAACTGCGTTTCGCACTCGATTTTCACATTCATTATTAAGCAAATAGATAGATATGTATTGCTAAGATGTCATTTTAGATTTCAATTAACGCTTTGCATACTATGCCAGCAGTTCAGGAAAAATGTACTAATGACTAGAGGATAAAAGATTTTTATTGTAATCATTAATATAGTTTTTAATATAATTACTCATAACTATGTTCATTTTCATTATGTTGGTGCATATTTACAAGAAAACAGTTCAATCACAAAGGTTTTCGGCAAGCAGGCCAAGAGCATTGAATAAATGTAGTTTGGGCATTCCGAGCATTGATAATAGTCAACATCAAAACATGTCTCGCAGGTTTTCGAACCTGTAGTGGTTACCGAAAATCCAGATTTATCCTAGGCATATTTAAACATTTCTGTGAATTGTGATGATTGCAATTGGTTCAGCACCAAAGAATACATATACGAAAAGAATGGGTTTTTTTTGTTAACAGATGACGCCACTTTCCATTCAGGGAGAATACAAAGTGACGGGGCGAAACAAGCCCTTCCACAGGCTGCACACCCCTGCGAAAAGGTCAGCCAGATTGTGGAGGAAGGGAATCGATGGGCCAGGTCCAGACCCCATGATAAATACTTTCAAGGGGTGGGACCCGAGACTCGAACCCGGGTCCAACAGAGTGGAAAGCCGAAGCGTTTCCACGCGGCCAATCCGGCCGACCGAAAAGAATGGGTTATATAAAACCTCGTATTTTTTTTAACAACCCAAAATGGGGACGTAATATTTTGCATATTATCATTACTCATATAGTTCTAAATACACCCAAAATTTGGTCCAAATTGGCGTCGGACAATTCCCTTCCTTCTCTTGTAAGTAAATAATACATCACTATTAATATAAAATAAATTTGTTTACCAACTGACTTCCACTAAACCATTTTGAGGAATTTGAATAAAGACAAATAACATGCTCTCCAGGAGAATTAGATGTAAATGTAAATCGACCTTCTGAACTATACATTTTTGATAGAATTACTTTTCCATTGGGATCTTGAATTTCTACATGCATTCCAATTCCAGGACTAGAGGGCATAAATCCTCCTGTCTTTGGATCATGTAATTCACATTTGTAATTTCCTGAAAAGAATTATTTGATTAAAAATTTTTACTGTGAAGAATAATTCAAACATAAAAAAAGAATCATAAGCAATTTCAACTTTTTTTTTCTTTTCCCATCGTGTTTCTATATTCAAATAAAAAAAACAAAAATAAAAGATACAATATACTGTTATCTTTTTTTTATTGATATTGTATATATGAATAGTCCTTCAACTTACAATGGGGTTCAGTTTTGAATCCTGTCATTGTAAGAACAATCATAGATTGTAAATGCCCAAAATTTATAGATTTTTTCACTACTAATATTTACTGAGATATTTTGCATTATTTTAATAACATAAATGTAAAACTACAAGAACAAAAAAGAACACTTTCCATTTATCACACCACTGAGTCAAGGAATCAAACTCATTGAATTGCATTGGCCAATCACAGAATTGATGGATTATATCCAGTAGCATACCCAGAATCTTTAATACCTGAGGTGACATTTTTTTGACTCCCCTCTCCCCTCTAAAGAAAAAACCACATCTGTTTTAACTTTCAACACACATTTTTTGAAATAATTTTTAAGAATTGAAAATTATACAAAAATTTTTATACAAATATCTAGTGAATAGTAATGCCATGGCCCCCCATTCAGCTTGTTGCTTCGGATAGACTGTCCCTCTGGATACACTACTGATTATATCACAGTCATAAGTCGAGGACTACCCATATTTTGTTTTAAGGAAAAACTCTTCCTCTACTTATAAACATTCTAACATATTTTATTTTTCAATTTGAAAAATTGCAATTATAAAATGGTCAGAAGTAAATACACTTAGTTATTTAATCTATTAACAAATTACTATATTTTGAGATGTCAGAGCTTTTGATTCTAGTCTTACAATCTTATATTTTAAAAATATAAATATATTACACAAGTAATCCAATAAGCATTTTAAACAAGAATACAATAATTTATTATTAGTAAAATAAATACAGTGTAAAGTGCTTATTGGATTACTTGTATTTCTTCATGAACAAATAAATTTGAAAGTTTACAATTATGAATATATCAGTTATTGGTCCAATCTATATTTATATATTGCAAAAAGATAATTTTATTTATCTATGTTTTATAATTAAAAAAAATCAGCACAAGATGAATTACAATTCATTGTATTATTATTTCTGGTAAAGAAATAGTGGAGATGAACCAGTGGTGTAGAATTGTCCCATTCCATCATGAGAACTGAATGTGACCACTTTTCCACTGATGACTTAACATACTATTATTGAAAGAATCCTTTCCATCTTCTCTCATGGTTTTCTATATTCTTAATGCATCCTTCATTCTTCAAAGGAATGCAATCATTCAGTATGTCCTCATCTTCAGAATATGGTAATTAAGAAAATTTGTATAGCACTATTGTCATAAGCTTTTGACAATATGGCCATACAAGTAAAAGACATAGGAACTGAAATCATGCTTATTGCATTGGATTTAAACCATAATTACATAATTACAATATTACTATCATATAGTAGCAGGGAATTCTGAAAATTTATAGAATTGAACTTTATAAAATTCTCGGGATGACTTCTCTTGTCCTTGCAAGTCATTTATTGCACAGACAAGAGTAGTAGTTTCATTATATAAAACTAATTAATTATTATTATAAGGGTCCTTATAAGATACTATTATCTTAAGGGACATTTTTACTTAATGAAGATTATTAATAATCCTAATTGAAAATCTCAAAATGGAGAAACTTTTATAGAGTATCTTACCAAAAATGTTACTATTAAATTAATAAAGAAATTTTTCCTGCTTAAGTGCTGATTTCTGCTGAAATTTTCTTCACATACTTTGTGAGTGAATAATCATTTATAGGCTAAAGCAGTGGTTCTCAACTGCTGTGCCGTCAAACTTTTGACAGTGTGCTGCGAAAAATTAAGAATGAATTGTATGAATCATGTATATTAATAGTGAAATATGGTTGGCTGGATATCCTTTTTTGCAGTCGAACGACTGTGTTAGAAAAATCTAACCCTCAAATTTCTGCGACAGTCAAAATTATTGATCGTTATTCATAATTTAAAATTAAGGAATAAAAATTAAAATTATAGTTTCTCCAAGACGACAAAATCTGCAGATGGTGCTATAACTTAATAATTTATCGATTCGTATAGAGTATGTCTGTAATCTGAATGTAAGTAATAAGAATAAATACGAGTATTTCTGTAATCTGAATGTAATAAATAAGAATAAATACAATAATGTGTTAATTAAAATTCGTTGTTAAATCTAAATTATTATTTAAAATATTTAGGTGTGGTTTAAAATATTTAGGTGCCGCCAAATTTTAAAATATTAAAAAGTGTTCCTCAACAGAAATTTGTTGTTAAATCTAAATTATTATTTAAAATATTTAGGTGTGCCACCAAATTTTAAAATATGTTCCTCAATAGAAAAAAGGTTGAGAACCACTGGACTAAAGTATGAACTCATAATTTAAAATTAAGGAATAAAAATTAAAATTATAGTTTCTCCAAGACGACAAAATCAGCAGATGGTGCTATAACTTAATAATTTATCGATTCCGTGTATGAGTACGTCTGTAATCTGAATGTAAGTAATAAGAATAAATACTCTGTTAATAAAAATTCGTTGTTAAATCTAAATTATTATTTAAAATATGTTCCTCAGTAGAAAAAAAATTGAGAACCACTGGACTAAAGTATGAACCTTATGGTACTACTTTTTTCTACAGTAGAAAATCTTTCCATTTATAGAGATCTTGGTGAATCTATTTTTGCCTCTGTTCCCATAGATGCTTCATTTCAACTTTAAAGTTGTTCTTTAATAAGGAAGCTATTTGAGGCTTCCTCAGGTAACTCTATCATAATATTTACAAAATTTTTGGATATTCAATATAGAATATAGGGAAGATGTCTTTTGTTCTTTGTCCAATACTTTCTGAGAGGTATTTCTAACAGCTTTATTCCACTGATCTGCATATATTTTCTACTTAGAAGAAATATTGGAATAGAAAATAAAGAATTATGTAATAAACAATGATATGAAGTATTTAATGGTGCAAATTATTTACAAAATAATTGCACAAAAACAAATACTTTTAGTCTCAAAACAAAGAGATTATCTTTATGTTGAATTGAAATAACATTCTATTGATAGTAGTAATAGGGAATGGACAAAGAATCAGAGCTAATATTTGTTGCTAAACTCTTTAATGTATATGAGTAAAAAAATGAAAAGTTCCAAGCATATGTTTAGACATTTTTGTTGTATGCATTGCCTTCTTGCTATATAGGATCAGTATCAAACCTTCTGATTATTAATTTCTTAATATGGTCATAATATGTGATTTAAGTTTAAAACTTTAATAAATGAATTCTCTCTGACAATCCTCAAGAAGCTTGCACTATGGTAAACTGTACTGCCATATCTCATTGATGCAAATTTGTTACTTCACGATGTCTGAAGAATGTGTATAATTTTAGGCCTACTTTTCCATCAAAACTGGGAAGTACTGTTCCAAACAGTGCAAAGAATTTGAGACATATAGCTCTTTCTTTGGCCTTCTTTAAATACCACCACAAAAAATATCCCAGTTATATTTCACTTTTTACTGTGCAAATGCTTTGTTTAACTACATTACTGACACCAATGGATTATGAGTGAGGGTTTATGATCTCTCAATGCAGGATATATAGATCTACTACAATAAAGTTGTAATGTTCAAATTTATAACAAAATTACCTAATAGTACAACTTTGCAAATACAGATTGCAGATCTTCTGCTACTGGAAATAATTCTGAATATAAATTCAATATCAAACTATAAAAAAAAATGATCACAACTTCACAACTGTTAATGAAGTAATAAAAAAGATTAGAACTAATTGGCAAAACAAAATTAGTGCACTTATGAATAATCACAAAAATAAATTAAATAATAATATATAACTAGAAAATGTAAAAAATAAACTCAGCACTTACAGCAGGCCCATAAAAAAGCATTTATTATTGCTTCCCAAGCGAGTAACGTTTTCGACTAAACGATAGTCATCTTCAAACTATTTTTTACATTTTCTAGTTATATGCCTAAGAAAGCAGTATCACGTTTGGATAATTAAATATATTCATATTAAAAACACTTACAATGAATGTTAATTAATGCTTTATTTTTATGAACAATAACTTGTCTGATTTAAGAATAATTCAAAACAATAATAAATTTATTATGTAAACAAGAAGTAACCTTAAAGAATAAATTAATTTATTACCTCCAGTTATAATACAAAACAGAGCAATCAGCTGTTGAATTCAAAAAGAGAATTTAAAGTCACTATCACATCTCTCTCTCTAATATCACCTTGTAAAATCTTGGCAGACATCAGATTAAATATCCAACTTTTTACAATACTCTGAACTATAAATTTTTTTACATTATTATAAATTTAATACAATATTAGCTCATTTATAAAATCACTTATATGAAATTTCATTTTTAGTTTATGTATATATAAACAATTCATGTCATTCTCTTTATAATGTATAACTATTTTCCATTGATAAATTTTTGAAAAATGACTAATCTTTAATTTAATTTATGAGATTGTCTTTTGGATTCAGTGATATTTAGACTAATGATCTCCCAACTTTTTAAACTAAAGTCCTCTTTGTCAGTAAAGAAAATAGTATGCACTCCATACAACAGACATATATTATGACAAGCTAATTATGTGCATCTTATAAAAAACTTAGTTATCTGAAGTGAAAAGCACATCAGGCAGTTGAGAATAATGTTAAAAGACATTTATTAATACGAACATTTTCGGCTTATTACAGCCATCTTCAGGTATCCTTCACAATTAAAAATGTTCTAGAAACAATTTAATTGTGAAGGATATCTGAAGATGGCTGTAATAAGCCGAAAACGTTAGTATTAATAAATGTCTTTTAACATTATTCTCAACTGCTTGATGTGCTTTTCACTTCAGATAACTAACAATAAGAGTTGAAGCAGTTATTATCTTACGTAAAAAATAAATCTTATAAAAAACTTTTATACCTTCTTAGGTCCGCATGCACCAACTTTAGGACCACTGATTTAGATGAGTTGATGTTATTTATCAATTAAGTTAATCAGAAGAGAGCAGTTCTGTTCCATAATACATTTTTTAATTTGGAAATTTGAAGAAATGAAAGGTAATTTAGCCCTTTTATAATACAGTATAATACCCAAATAGAAAAATAATTATATTAAACAGATTTAGAACAATTCTTTATAATGTAATAGTTTTTGTGAAAAATATCTTGAATTGTTTTAATGTATAGTTATTTCTTGATTTTATGAGTTAATTTGTTATTAGAATGAGCTTAAAGTAAAAACTTATAAACCAAAAATCAATTTCCATAGATATAATGTTAAAATAAGGAGTTCTGTTCCCAGCAATAAATTTGACCACAATAAAATTAAGGCCAACAAAATTAATAGTATATTGTTAAATAATGATTTATCTAAAGCAATGAAAACATAGAATTTCAAATCAAGAAAATTATTATAATAAAAAAATTGTCACATAAATGTTAAAAGAATTTTTATTCTTCATTATTATTGACAGATAAGTAAATGAGCTTTAATAAAGATGAACTATTGCTTGTGCACAATCCAGAAATGGAAGTTATATAATATTAGTAAATATTTCCTCTCAAAAATGATGGGTAAAATAAAAAAAAATTAAACATATTAAAAGATATATAACTTAATATGAACAAATTAAGAATAAAACAATCTATCAAATCTTTCATTATAATAGATTAAAAAATTAAATTTACATAAAATTTCTAATAATTTAGAAATTAATTCAAAATTTCAGGATATACTAAATTTTTACAAGGTATCCAATTATTATTTAAATATAATTTTGATTACTTTACAAATCTTTATATAAGCAATTTATCAAATATTCTTAAATTATTATCCAAAAATAACAAAAACACCTGCTTTGAACATTATGCATTAACCAAATCATAAAAAGACAACACTTTTAAGCAGTAAATAATATATTATTTGCTGCTTAAATATAATGTTATTTTGTGCTCTGGTTGTTGTCTGTTAAATTATTTAAGATTTTATTTCTTTACCTCCTCTTCTGCTTAAAAAATTATGAAATATATAACATTTTATAAATCTAATTGTT
Organism: Olivierus martensii; assembly: GCA_000484575.1. Lineage (NCBI taxonomy): Eukaryota > Metazoa > Arthropoda > Arachnida > Scorpiones > Buthidae > Olivierus > Olivierus martensii. The sequence continues at coordinate 27,693 of AYEL01075104.1, read as the reverse complement.
AATATTTAAGATTTTAATGTTAAAGAGTAACAATAAATATAAGAGAAAAAATGTAATATATAATAAATTTTTAATGTAATATATGTATATTACACAAATAGTTCTAGTGCATAAATTATACAGTACAATATTTTAAATTATTAAAAAAGCATTAAAAATTAAGCATTAATAAAAAATTATTTATATCTTAATTAAGAATTGAGGCAACTCCTTCATCCCTCATATAGGAAATCATGAGATTTTCTTAATAGATATTGATATAAAAAAAAATCTTATATAAAAAATTTCTTTATAAATCATGCAACCTATATTCTTTATTAATGCTACAATTTATAGGAGTCCTCTAGATCAGTGATCTCAAACTTGCTTTGTGGACCAAACTATTTGCTTGATCTTCTAGATTACGTGCATGTTCTTCTACATTACGTGCATGTTCCTCTACATTACCTGCATGTTCCTCTACATTACGTGCATGTTCTTCTACATTACGTGCATGTTCTTCTACATTACGTGCATGTTTTTCTACATTACGTGCATGTTCTTCTACATTACGTGCTTGTTTTTCTACATTACGTGTTACATCTTCTACATTACATAATAGATCTTCTAGATTACTTGCTTGATCTAGATGAGCCCACAAGTCTGCATTTGGCCTACAAAGCAATTTTGTATGGTCTGCAAAGAAGTTTCAGCTATTTATTTAAATACATGTTACATTTGGAAAATTATTACAATTTAATGTTAATAAAACTTTTATAATTTCATAATTATATAATATTACTTCAATATCTTTGTATGAAAAAAGAAAAATAATTACAAATAACTATTTTCCTTTCATTGTAATTTTGTTTAAAAATATTCAGCCCTTCATTTCCTTTCAAAGTGCACATTTGACCTGCAAAACAATTTGAGTTTGAGACCACTGTTCTAGGTGGTATAACATGAATCTATATAACAAGGAAGGCGTAGGATATTCTTATGGATAAGTATAAACTCTCATAGCCAGTATTGTCACATATTCCTTGGGTAGTGGCCAGTATCCAATAGCTTATCAATGTATTCATACTATTGATAATAATTAAATAACAGTAGCACTAAGGCAGAAGATATATTCATAACTTAATAAGTACAGAAAACAAGATTTGTTAGTAGTAGCGCTTTCGATTTTATTTAAATCCTCGTCAGCTACAAAATTCCACTAATAATGGAATAAGTTCCATAGAACGCATTAAAAATTCTTAATTTCAAAAGTTGTTACTATAGCAACCGAATACATACCAATGGGCATCATGGTTGTTTGCCTGTAGAAATTATTGGTAGCCCCCTAGCAGGGGTTGTGACAGAGCTAGTAGTAAGACATAAAGAAGAGCTTATTTTTCCACCCCTAATGAGTCGTATTAAGTTGTATAAGAGATACGCTGACAATGTGCTTATTATAACTGAGAAATGCAACTACATATCCTATTTGGACAGAAGGCTATCTGACCCAGTCCTGGGTTTGCAACTTGTTAAGCAAAGAGGGAGTGAAACCCAAATAAATTATCTTGATATAAAGATTAAAATAGTTGCAGGTGAATATGATTTAAGTATTTTTAGGAAAAACTCCTATGTCCCTTTATTTATAAGAGTGGAAGTGAATGAACCGTGGAATTATAAAATGGCGGCATATAGGGCATTGCTTCAAAGAACCCTAATGCATTGCATGACGACAAAAAGCATAGATGAAGAACTTAAATAGATTAAAAATCAAGTAGCACAACGTGGATACTCAAAAAATACCATCTCACACTTATGGGATAAAATAAACAAATGAAAAATTAAGAAAACTGACAATAACGACGAGATGAACATCAAACCAACTATTCCCTTGACATTAACGACGTTACTTTAAAGTATAAGAGAAAATTAGAAAAAATCACCAGCCAAAAAATTACGTTCAACAGGTGGAACACCTTACTTAATGTGTTAAGAAAGGATAAAAATAAAATCAATCCCATCTACCTTCCAGGGGTTTATGAAATCCCACTGTTTGATAAAGACAGTAACCAAAATGCTAATTACATAGGTTACACAGGTCGATCTCTTAAAAAAACGAGTTCCCAAGCATAAAAGAGACATCCAAAATAAAGCATCCATGACAGCCTTAGCACAAAGGGTGTTAATAAATGATTTATGAGTGGAATGGAACAACTCAAGATCCTAAGAGAGGCAAGATAGCTGAAACGTTGACTATCTTTAATAAGAGAAACGAGAACGTCAAGCCAATTAATAAATTAGACCCCTCAATTATTAACAACGCATGGAGATGGCGTATGAATTGAAAATAATTTTTTTGTAATATTGCTATCTGTAATAAGAACTTTACTTATTTTATCATCTTATGCACGTTAAATATTTTTATGTCTTTTATTAATATGTATCTTATAGTTAACTTTCTATTTATTAACTGATGTTTAATTTTGTACTTAGAAACTTATCATGTATTTGGTTGCTATAGTAACAACTTTTGAAGTTAAGAATTTTTAGTGCGTTCTATGGAACTTATTCCATTATTATTGGAATTTTGTAGTTGACGAGGATTTAAATAAAATTGAAAGCGCTACTACTAATAAATCTTGTTTTCTGTACTTTTTAAGTTATGAATATATCTTCTGCCTTAGTGCTACTATTTTTTAATTGTTTTGTTTTGGCAGTGTAATAGTTTGCAATTTTATACTGTTGATAATGGCTATTGAATACAGTTTGTACAGGATTATATCTATATCCTTTCATATATAATTAATATGTAACAGTATTAAAAAAATGAGTACAAATTTTCAAAAAAGTTCAAAAAATAATATTAATTTTGCATTTAAGAGTTTGTATATGCATTATTTAGATAAAATTGAAATTTTCATTATTTTGATTGATATTGCATTTTTTAAGTATTTATTATTGCAATATATAAGCTACACTACCAGAATAGTTACTTTCCTTACAAAAGAATTTAAAACATTATGCCATTTGTCCACTAAATTAAAACTTTTGTTGATAGCTTACTAATAATTAGATTGAGCTTCACTCAATCTAATTATTAAAATTAAGGAAAGAATCTGCTTTGAATTTAACCCATTGATTTAGATTATATTTCTTACTATTTATAATTTTTATCAATTTTGTTGAATGATGGAAGAATATCGCAGTTAACAGCAAAACTAGGACTATGCTAAACATATTCAAGCCTGTTGGAACATTAACATTCAGGCGATATTAAATAAATAATAGTACACCTATCCCTCGATTAGCACGGTACTCAATTTACACGGTTTCGCTTTTACACAGTTTTTAAATGAAAACAAAAAAATTTTTATGGGTTTTATTTTGATTGTTTTGCATTATGCCAATTATAAATTAAAAGCGATTTTATTTTGATTGTTTTGCATTATGCCATTTATAAATTAAAAGATTATCATATTGTCACGTTTTGTGGGTTTACGAGTTCATAGAGATTAATAGAGTGAATACAGCTATATTTCATATAATCCAATTTATTCTATATTAATAAAGAGTGAATACAGCTATATTTCGTATAGTCCAATTTATTACACAGATTAATAAAGAGTGAATACAGTTATATTTCATATAGTCCCATTTATTTACACACAAAATAAACAATCTTGTTTCACTATAACTAAATTCAATACAAAATCCAATAATTATCTCATCTCATACAACACCAATCTGTCTTTAATTCATAATGACTCACAGTTCTTCTTATTCCACTTTTGCTTTCGCAATTTAATTGCTCACTATCAGGGCTGCTGAGAGGGAGTGACATCCATGACTTTTGTCATGGGCCCGGCATCGAAGAGGGCCCGACCGTCGGGTTTGAAGTGTTCATAACGTGTCCCATAGTTCGCAGGCTGCCGACAGAGCATCTAAAGCAGTCGTACCAAAATAAACCTTTTTATATATAACTAAGGGTAAGTTCGGAAATACTAACCGGTCAGTTAGTACGGTTGTGGTGACATACGTTATCGGTAATCTTTGTTCCAGGTTTATTTGTGAGTACAAGAATAGAAAATCGGTTACATTCAACAAGATGGCAGCCGATAAGCAATTGATATCAATCAATTAATTTGAAGAAGAAGTGGTATTTATTATATGTTCTTGAAACAGATGAGATTTCACATTTTCAAAATTAAATGATTTATAATCACACTTCTCGCATTGAAAAATAACTGTGTCAGCCATCTTGGTACGTTGACGTCACCTGCAACCGAGCTCAAAAGCCGGTGAGAGCGGTTGCAACCGAGGAGTCACCGTGAAGTTTCCGGTATTGTTTTTGATTGAAGATCGGTAACTCTCCGGTTTCACCGGTCGTAGCGGTTAGTATTTCCGAACACACCCATAGTATGTAATTTTGAATTTATCGTCTGCCTTTTTAAAATAAATGCTTATTGTTTTATATGGCTTTTTTATTAAACCAAAGTGATGCACTTTTTTAAGTGGGGCCCAGACCACAGACTTGTCACGGGCCTGAAAATTTCTCTCGGCAGCCCTGCTCACTATTAACTTTTACTATCCAAGTTCGCAGTTCAACTAAACTCAACTCAGGCTTGCAGCTCGCCCATTTATACAATTTTCCTACATTCTAGATCGTATGATAACTGTTGAGTCAAGAATCATCTTGTTTCTAGAAATTCTGTAACAAATATTCCTTTTTGCTGAGTTCAGCATCCCATTCAGCTACCAGTGGAGCAATATTGTTAATTTTTTTTTGTACCATATTTGATGTTAATTAATGTTATGTTTTCATTTTTAAAAATAAACTGAAAAAAGTATAATCCTTAAACTGTGTCTAATAATGAACCAATCCCCTTTTTTTCTTTAATCTTATTTTACACGATTATAAAGAACATATCCTCGACTTTTCTTTATCTTCTTTAGATCGATTTACACAGATATTATTCTAAAATGTTCTTGTGTTCTTAATGTAAACAAAGCTGTATACTGAAGAGGGACCGAGAAAGGGTCCGAAAACGTTTTATATCAATAAATATCTCCTTGCTAATAGTGCTTTTGGCTTTCTGATATTCTTCTATTATTCAATGTAAATCACTAAAGCACTTTTTTTGCAGTAAGGTTAAATATTTTTAATTACTCAAATATTACACTAACATTTTCGGTGTTACATTACACCCTACTCAGGTACGATAACACTTAACAGATTCAATCACTAGAAATACATTCTTAGAACATTCTAAGTTCTTTACAAAACATTTAATATATTAAAAGTCCTAACAAGGACTCATCAGAATAAATGATATTGACTTCAGCGGCCTAAAGATAATAATAAAAAAACAATAAATAATATGTTAAAATCCCGATAGCCTCTGATTAACATAAATCATAAGTTTAGCTGCACTTCCACGTCCTTAGTTACTAGCTATTCCAGATAAATCCCTTAACATATACATTACATTACAAGCATTATTTTCCCTCGTATTTATTCACTCTTTCTCATCCTCCCTAGCTTTGTTGCCGCTTTTCTTTATATAACGACAGTGTCTAGCATTTCCTGAATGGCCATGCCTGTTTTTAACATGGGCAAAATAATTAAATTTACTTATTTGTTTATTAATTAAATAAACAAATAAGTAAATTTTTGAATTTAAATAATTAAATTCAAAAATAGTAGTAAGAAACACAATGATTTCAGCTTTGACAATGTGTGTCATGGAATCATCCAATCTCAGAACATCTCTGATGGATAGAGATCTTGTAATTGAATTAAAAATTTTCTCTTTTTGATGAAATTGTAAAGCATTATAAATATAATATTAAATATTATAATTGTAAAGATGAATGACATGATTGTCAGTAATATTCTGTGAGTAGAGAAAATAGAAATTGTCCAATAAATAAATAAGCTTGAATGCAAGCCTACCATGTAAGTTCTTTTAAGGAGAATTTTTATCTTAACTGAGTTTGAAGTGATGGAATTGAAACAGAATTTTAAGCTTAGCAATATTGTAAATTGTCAATTGCTCAGTTAAGTGTTTTCTTGTATCATGAGCAGAAGCTTAGTAGTTTAATTAATTTAAGGTTTCTTTTGCTATTTGGATTATTATTTAATAAATTTATTATTGTTTTTAGATTTTTGGTTGATAATTAATTTGGTTGTTTGTGCTTTAATTTATTATTGTTACAATAAAACTTGTTAACACTTTTGTAAGTGTTTTTTGTGGAATTTATAAACTATTTTTTATTATTTAATCAACTTGTTTGTATTTACTAATGTACTTCATTGTTTTGATTCTAACATGTGTTCATGATTTTCTTTAATAACCATGAAGATTAAGTTATTTGTTAGTTATAATATTAGAATAATTATTGTTTTGAAAATTAGTTTTCTGATAGAAGTCCTGACCAGATAGATTCTGGAATTATTGCAGAGTCATTAGCCATTAGGTGATAGTTATTTTAAATTAGTAACTTTGCAATATGCCATATTTAATTTAAAATTTAAATATAGCATATAAGTTAATAAAGGATACAATCTTGTTAAAAATATTCTGATAAGCTAAGTGGATTATTTTTACTCCAAATCATATTTTATTTTAAACAAATCTTTATAAATTAAATTTGAAATATGCAGAATAGATAATGTTTTAATATGTTACAATTAATTTGCTTTTATTGAAATTTAATATCATCATATATATTGCTGTCAGCTGGATGGTCGTGTGGTAACGCTGTGGCTTACCACTTGGACGATCTGGGTTCAAACTGGGTTCCATATCCAGTTTTTCAGGAGGGATCCGAGCCCAGCCCATTGAACTCCATCCTTCAACCATCTGATTGACCCCATCATGGGGTAGGCCAGCCTATAATGGGCTCTATAAGTGGCCACCAACAAATATAGAATATCCCTCATGTAATATGGCATCTTAACCAAACTAACCTAACATATATATTGCTATAATAAATTTTTTGTTTTATTTTCCCAGACACCAGTTCAAGTAGAAGATGATGATCCATTAGGTCCTCTTCCTGAAGGATGGGGTAAGTGTTTACACATTATGCAAAATTTATTAAGCTAAAAATTAGGAAATACATCTCCAGTATCAAATTTAGAATAAGGGAAATATAGGCATATCTTGTTATTGTGGCAGTTATGTTCCAGACCATTGCATGAAAAAAGGCTGTGATTTGCTATATAAAGTAAATTACAGCCTCTTTTTATTTGTTAACCTTTACCCCTCTATCGCCTCGTTTCCTGAGACTCCCCCTCCGTCTTACACTCCTGCAACTTGGAAGCCAAGATAAAATTTAAAAACCAATAACTTCGTTGTTTTTGTTTAAATCGAGAAAAAATAGTTAAAATATCAAATTTTATCATATTCTTCATATTTTTGTTGTATTAACTAAAAATTTGATTTTAAGTGGATATTTTAATAAATTTTTAATTATCACTCTAATTCGAATTCAGTCTGAATCATTTAATACATTTGTGATCTTTGGACCACCAAAAATTCAAGAACGGATTGTCGAAAGTTGTCCGACTTGCTCTGTCACTTTCCACATTTCCTTCTTAGTTTATCTTTACTTCTTTTTTACAGATAACTGTTCCAATAAATTATAATTTGGGAAAGTTTGGCCCTTTCCAAATAATATGATTTTCCTGTTTTCTACACATAAAATCCGATAAATTAGTTTTATTTAAAAAAATATAAATTTCCATTTATCAGAGAAACAAAGCAATCAATACCACGCTTGACAATCAATGCGGAAGTTGGCGTTCTAGATTATGGTGGGAAATATTCAACGGATTACGAAATCAGCTGATCATTAGTTTTATATTAGTTATATTTTAAATATAACCCAAAAATTTAAACAATACAATAATTAGTTATATTTTAAATATAACACAAAAATTTAAATAATAAAGTAATATTTGTGTTGTCCTCAGTCGAAACAAGTAATTTAGTAGACCAGGGGTGCATAATTATTGTCAAAAATCATAAGGTCAAGCATTGACCATAAAGCATGTCAAAAAACATTGTCAAAAAGCATGAGGTCAAGCAGTTGACCATACAGGCTATGGTCTAGTTACATTATGTTAATTAAGGGGAGAACCATGACAACCTATCCCCTTTGTTTGAAATTACTACTAATATAATATTATTTTTGCCAAAAATAATTAAATATTATGATTTACAACAACTAAATATAGAGAAATAATTCACTATCTGCCATTTTTAAAAGGCACTGACACGAATCTTAAATAAAACAATTGTAAATAGTGATAACTTATTAAAAAATAATACTAAATCTAGCGTATAGATGGCACCATGGTTGCTACGAATTCAAATTACAGCAATTTATTTATAAAATTAAGTTTTTATAAAAGTCATCATTATTATACATTCTGATAAAGAAAAATGTATTTCTTGCACATTATTTTAAGAAAATAAGAAGAAAATTAGCTAATATTATAATTATTTTATTTGTGTAGCAGATTGCTGTAATTCACTCACCAGGAGACTGAGTTCAATGGTTTGTTTACATATGCTATCAGTTTAGGCTTAGCAGTATCGAATTTCAAAATAAATAATCTTCGTTAGTTGGAAAAATTCATTAAAACTATCAAGTAATTGATATTATTTGAAGCAGAATATGATCAAGTAATTTAGGAATATAAAAATTTTCTTTGTCCTATGCAGAAAAAATTAATAATTTGAAAAAAATGCATAAAATTTACATATGCAAATTAGGCATAATAATTTCATAATTTTTTCTTTTGGTTCTTAATCTAAAATTAAAAAGTAATATCAGGACACAATATATGGACAACAAAATCCATTTTTTTCTGCTGAAAAATTAAAAAGAAAAAAGTTATAGCAAAATATCGAATATCAAATATATATTTCATTTTTCTTTTGGAGCTTAAAAAGGGGTGTGTCTAGAAAAAAGAGGAGTGGTAAAAGTTAATGCATATAAAGACCTAAAATCATATTTCCACTATTATTCATTAAATGCACAATACACTAAGCCTATAAAACTCAGCTAAATGACTGTATTTTAAAGCATTCATATAACACCTTGGAGGATCCAGATTTGATTCTGGATTTCACATTTTCAGTTTTTTAAGATGGCTCTGGGCCTGGCCCATCTATGTGTTAATTTATGTTTTATATACCTATTCTAAGTATTAATTTGCAGATAATTTTCATTTTGGGATATGATATATAAATATGGAATATATAGGTTGTCTGCAACTTTTGATGGGATTATGTCCATTCAAAATTCATCCTAAATCAAAAATGCCATAAGTCAAAAATGACCCATAATGACCCATAATTCTGAATATGATCCCAGGCCCTCAAGATTATAAAATAATCCAGAATTGAACTGAATTTCCAAGATGGTAAGTTATTGCTTTAATACATTCTTAATAAAACAAAAAAGTATTTCTAGCCAATATTCTATGAAAATAGCCAAGTTTTGAATATTGTAAGGGCCATTGTAAGTTTGAAATATCATAAACTGAATGATCGTAAATCATGGAAAACTTGTAATTGAGAAGTGAAAAAAAGTGAAATACCATAAAGCAAGGTATGAGTGTTAAATAACAATAACTATGTAAGATAAGGGTCCTGAATTTAATCAACTTTCCTTTAATTAATTATTTCTTCTCAGTAAGTTAACTTTATCCTCTAAAATCCCCTTCACTTGGGGGATATGATGTGTATCAGTTAATTTATCATCTTACAATTAATTTTTTGTTTATAAATATGGATATCAAATCTTTGACAATTGCTATGCATTCTGATTTTATCAGTTGTCACATGCCACTACACAAAGCACAATATACGCAATTAAGAAAGCAAATTTGAAGATATATTTGTGCTTTCAGAAAAAGATATAATTCTCGATCATATACATGTAACATTCAAAACTAAGTGAATTTGTAATCCCAGCAATATTTCCCCTTTCAGTTTTCATTAAAAAATTTATAAAGATTTTATTTAATAATTGTTTTTTCATATAGCTTTTTTTTTCTCCTCAAGTAAATATATTTGTTCTTATGTTCACAATATCACTACCATTTTGGAGAAATATTTTCTTAAAATGAATTAAGAATTTCCTGACTTTGAATTATATGCCATCATTTCAAAGTCATATTCTCTATATCATAATAAGTCTTCTGCATTATATAAGTCCACAAATTACTCTTAACAGCACTAAAGAGCAAAAGTATTTTATTAAAAGGAAAACATTTTCAATCTTTATGAAGGTCATCATTAGTACTAATATCATATAATTACAATTTTTTTAATAATTTTTGGTACTGATAATGACCTTTGTAAAGCAATTAACTGCACTAAAGAGCAGAAATATTTTAATAAATATTTCTGCTCTTTAGTACTGTTAAGTATAATTTGTAGACTCATGTTCTCTAAAAACATATATGTGATTATCCTATTTCTTTTAAATAATCATTGAATAATAAATAGTCAAAAGGTGAAAAATAGAAATATAGATATCATAAATGGAATGTTCATTAATGAAAATTTAAATATGTTCTTTCCATACTTTACTTTTTACAATATTTTTGTTTTATAATATAGAAAAACGAATTGATCCAAATGGAAGAGTATATTTTGTTAATCATAAAAATAAAACTACACAGTGGGAAGATCCAAGAACTCAAGGGTAAGTTTTATTTCTATTATTGTCACTGTTTAGATTATGAAAATTGGCATCAAACTGTAAAAATTTGATTGAAATGATTTTATTTTCTTGCATAATGATCACATCCTATTTTTGAAAAGTTTGTTATAAATCAGTATTGCATAATAGATATACAGTAAATTTTTATTAATCATAGCAGGTCAGAAGATAAAACTTGCGTGATATTGCCAGTGTGTGATTCAGTGTTACCAGTTGTTCTCTAGACTATTGCAAGTATTGTCAATTCTCATGTAAGAAAATAATTCAAACAAAACTCTAAAATAAGCATTTTGGCTTGAAAAGAAACTAATTTTTTAACATTTGAAAAACTTTTATTGTTTCATAAAGTATTCATTAAAAAGTCTTGGGTGGATAAAGTCTCTGTATTTTATAAAAATTTAAACATGATTTAAAAGTTAAATGTAATATGCTAGAATTATTGAATTTTGATTAAAATGAAATATTTTGAAAATATATTGCATAAACTTGTTAATTGTCAGCAGTAAATGATGATGGCCAATTTGAAATACCAAATCAGCATTCAATAAATCTTACTCTGTATTCATAAGTATAGTATGTGAACCCTGATTTTTGAGAAAAATTTTATTAATCTTTATTTGAAACACAGTGGGCTCTATAGTCCATTATTTTTCAAATATATTTATTTTGTACATTTTACACTAGGTACTTAATTTGATAGTTTTAATGAAACTTAATACATCCTGTCATACACAAGAATATACAATTATTTGTTTATCTAATGAAATATTGCTTAAATTATATAAAATGTATATGATTTTTAAATACAGTCAATCCCCATATAAAGTAGTATTTCTACAGCATAGTTTTGCTCTAATACAGTTAAAAAATTGCAACAATGTTTGCATAGCAAGTTTACTTATATAACCATAGTGGGCAAATTGTGGCTCTTTGGTTCCTTCAATGTGGCTCCATACTATGAAATATGGAGCAAATATCTACTTAATTTAAAAAGTAATATATTTATAATTGTTCATTTATAGTAAAAATAATATGCATTTCTACAAAATAAATACATGTGAAATATATAATATGCAATTTTTGAAACCATTGTTAAGATTACCTGAAAAACTAATGTGACTTCCATTGACACAGAAAAGAACTGATTGTGGCTTTTAAGTATTTGAGATTCTTTTATGTGCCTTGTAGTGACATGAAGTTTGCTCACCCCTGTTATATAACAACATTTCACTTTAATATGGTTAAAGAATTTTGGTTAAAAAACACACAACACTGTATTTTTGAATTTTTATTGGGGAACTCTACTATTATATTAGATGTAATTTTTAAACATTTCCATTCTAAAATAAAATCAAAAGATAGAAACTTCATATATTGAAAGAAATATAATTAATATATTTATTATTAGTTAATATTATTATTATAAATAATATAGTTCTGATAGTACTGCAGACTCTAAAGAGTCATCTTCAATAGCATTTACAATTAATTACACACAGAATTACAAAAATGAATGGATTCAAATAAAATTTAAAAATTATTCATATCTAAGACATAAAAATATATTTAGAAATAAATACTTCCTATTTTTCTATACTTAACCCTTTGCGCTCCAAAAATATATATTTTTTTAACGGTCTACCGCTCCAGTGAGCCATTTAAAAAAATTATGATTTTTTGTTTTTTTTTTGCCATAACTTTTTTGCATTCTAATATTTTGACACGAAAAAATTGGATTTTGTCGGCAATATACCGTACTCTGATACCCTTTTTTAGTTTTGGATGAAGAATCAAAAGAATAAGAGAAAAAAAATACGAAAGCAATTAGGCCTAATTTGCATATGTAAACAATACATAATTTTTCAAATTATTCATGATTTCGGGCATCGGATAAAAAAAATTTTTATATATTTACATTCTTGATGATATTCCGCATCTAATAATACCAAATACTTCATAATTCTAAAAAATTTTTCCAACTCACGGATACAATTTATGAAATGAAATCTGACACCAGACTGAAATTTGATCTCTCGTGTAAACAAACAATCAGACTATCCCTCTCGCGGATGAAATACGGTATTCTACTACACAAATGTTTAAAATTATTGTTTATTAGCCATTTTTCTTCGTATTTTCTTCAAATAATGTGAGATAAATAATTTTTATTTTATTAGAAGTATTAGTACGTATGAGAATGTCGACTTTGTTGAAAATTTATTTATTTTAATAAATATTGCTACAATTTGTATACGTAGCTATCATCCTGCCATCTGTATGCCAGTTTTATCACTGATTTTTGATAAATTATCACTTTTTATACGTTTTTTACTCAAATTTGTCTCAGTGCCTTTTAAAAATGGCGGATGGTGAATTATTTCTCTGTATTTTGTCATTATAAGTCATTAATTTTTTAAAAAATAGTTAAAATATAATAATATTAGCATTTTCAAACAAAGGGGATAGGTTTTCACGGCCTCTCCCCTTCATAAGCAGAATGTAGCTAGCCCACACCTACAGTCATGTAGTTGACCTTGGATGGACGCTATTGACAGTAATTATACATCCCTGGTCAACTTATTACTTGTTTCGACTAGAGATAACACAAAAATTACTTTATTGTTTAAATTTTTGTGTTATTTTTAAAATATAACTAATATAAACAAACAACCAGCTGATTTGAAAAACCGTTAGATATTTCTCACTAGAATCTAGGACACCGACTTCCACATCGATCGTCAAGCGTGATATAGGTCGCTTTGTTTCTATGATAAGTTAAAATTTATAAATTTTTAAATAAAACTAATTTATCAAATTTTGTGTGTGAAAAAGCAGTAAAATCGTATTATTTACAAGGGGCCAAACTTTCCCAAATTTTAATTTACTGGATCAAGATATCTGTAAAAAAGAAGTAAAGATAAAATCTGAAGGAAATGTGGAACATGATAGAGAAAGTCAGACAAATTTGGACGATCCGTTCTTGAATTTTTAGCGGTCCAAAGATGGCACTTATATTAGTAAATTCGATTATAAAACGATTAAAAAATTAATTAAAAATTTAATTAAAAATCCAAATTTTACCAAAATTTTGGTTACTATGATAAAACATTGAAAAATATGACGAAAATTGATATTTTGAAAATTATTTCTGTAATATAAGTAAAGATAAGGGACTTAGGCCCTGTCAAGACGTTATTGACAGAGGAGTTGTAGCAAGTCATCGGCCTGTCAAGTACGTCTTGACTCAGGAGCGCAAAGGGTTAATTAAATATAACTATTATTATTCAGTTTTTCATTGTTATTAAAATTTAATTTATTATTATTTTCTTCCTATATATTCATCTTATGCATGTTTGTTACTATAATAATAATAATAATAATAATAATAATAATGTGCTGTAATTTTTAAATTTTGTTCTGAAATTGTTCTTTATGTAATTCTGTATGTATGATGAAATTTACAAAAATCTTATCGTACATAATCAAATAAACCCATATTACTGATTTTTTAAAGAGAGAAGAAAGTATACAAAATCTAGATGCTTCAGAAAAAAGCTCAGAAGCTGAAGATATTTTGAAATAGAGAAAACATTCTCATTTGATAGTGCTTAGCATGGTTGAAGAGAAAAAAATTAAATGAACTTACATTTTCTGACATATATTTATCATAATTTGTAAAATGTTTGCTCACTTATTATTATTTTTAATAAAAGTTAAGATTCCCATAATTATAAAAATAAAATGGTACATATATGGTAAATGGTAAAATTGTAAAATGCATTACATATATTAATAAAAAGAAAGAATTGTTTTCATTTAAATCATTCTAGAACTCTGAATTTGTTTATAAGAAAGAATGAATAACGAACAAATTTGTTATGATTTGGAACCTGAAGATGGCAGAAATGCCGAAAACGTTAGTTCCATGAATAAACGATTTTTATTGAATTATTCTCTACTGCGTACAGTGCTGTCTTTTTATTAATATGTTATAGAGAGTCTAAGCAATTACAGTGAAACCCCGATTTTGAAACTTTTCGGGGACCGGCCCGAAAAGTCGAACGAGCCGGGAAAACGCACGAAACCGGAAACTCTGATGACGTCATAATAAAAAAGTTATATAATTAAAACGTAGGAAGAGGGAAAGTTTTACATTGCATGTATAGGAAAATGCTCGGACTTCCGAAAATAGACGTTTAAAGCAGGAAAGTCATACGATACGGGAACGCACGAGCGGGGTTTTACTGTAGTTTGATTATGGCATTACATATATTAAGTTATTAAGCTAAAACAATAAAATATCAATAGGTATAGGAGCATTTTAACAGCCATTTTTAACACATATAATAAAGCTTGAGGAATGGCTTTTGGTATACAAGTGAATCTTGGTTTATGAGAATAAAGCATTCCTAGAAAATGTTTATTGAATTCTCATAAAATGAAGAGTAAATTACCATTGATTTAAATGAAAAAAATTGTAATTCAATTCTGAGCCTCAAAATTGTCACTCATTTTTCATTGAAATTACTTAACATACTATTTATTTACATAAACATTAACAAAATTAATTTTTATAATGAAACCTAAAATAGGTCTTTTTAAAGAATTATTAAAGGAAAAGGCAATTTTCCATAATAAATATATTAATAATGACATAGAAGTGAACACACTGCATATTAAAGCTGTCTTTTACAATCTGAAGGATATGAGTTCAGTCTAGGTCCCATACTTCCATGCTTCACTTTGAAGATCTATTAGCCAATCCAATCACGATGTAGGCTGCCCACATCATGATTGAATTGGCCACAGTAGGCCTTGAAATGACCTATTGTTTAATAATCTCTGATTGGAAAGCAGCATAAAAATTAGAAAGAAAAAATGTCCCCAATAAAAATTGATACTTGCTATTGTTTAGTTAATTCAATAAAATATTCTTTGCATGAAAATAATAATAATAATAATAATTTATTCAGAATATTATCAAAATCATTGATATAATAAGCTCTTCTTTCATTTTATGCTTCTTTCTATCCTACTGCCATTGGCAAATGGTTATGTGGTAAAGTACTTGCTTACTACCTTGGAGGATCTGGGTCCCATGGCATCAGATTTTTAAGAAAGGGTTTGACCCTGATCCATTGAACCCCATCCTTCAAGCTTGGTTTACCCCATCATGTTTGTTGGCCAGTCTGTGATAGGTTCTAAAAGTGGCTGCTGCCAGATAAGATACATCCAATGTGAGATAAGGCAGCTTAATAATTTATATCACCCTATTGTACATCTATATCCCAGCAAATCATGAAGCATACTAATACCAACCACACTTTTAGTAGGTTATTGTGAGGTTTCCACATATTACGTCTCTCTTGTGCTCCTTTATTCTTTGTTTTAATGATTTTGATGTCATCCCTACATATTCTTGAATTTGATTTGTAACATCATCTTTTATTAGAATACTATATATTCTTTACATCATGTCCCAGTATTTGCAGTCATGATCTTTTTTTAAATATTTATAAACCAATGGTTGCCACTTACATGATATATTTATACTAGCTTCTTTTCTTATAGCTTACAAATAAATTTAATTTTGGCACAAATTATATTTGCTTGTAAAATTGGAATCTCAAACTGGAGTTGACCAGTATCTCATCTTTGATTATAGGATAACCTCAGAAGATTGAATGTCTATCAACTTTTAAATAGATGAACCTGCAGAGTTAGTTAATGTTATTTAAAATTTGACTTGACTGCTCTGTTAAATTTTATAAAAATCATTTCAAACTCAACACCTATTATATTTTTCTTTTACTGTATATATATTTGCTATTACTGATCAAGATTTGCAAACACTATAAAACAGTACAGTTGCAGAAAATACTTTTGTTAATTGAATTTACTATGTATTATCATTATATAAGTCATTGTATTGAAAGTTGTCTTCTAAGCATTTACTTTAAGATGATTATAAAATTTTTCACGATGGTTCCTGATATAAATGTTTACTTAATGCTTGAATCATCAGAACAGAAATCAAAAGTGGGCTAAATTAGAAATAATTTGTAATTTAGCCCACTTTTTATATAGATTATTTATATATGGATTGTTTAAACTTGTTTGATTTTTTCAAAAATACTTTGCAGTGACAAATATCCTCACTGATATAATGTTAATTGATTATAAAAGTTTAAATAAGTTAATGTATGAATCTTTGCAAACTTTTATTTAGGAATTTGAAGTTTTCATATATACAATAGAGGTATAACCATAATGTATACGAACTATATACTAACTATATTCAAATATAAAAAGTTAGAATAATAGATGAAATTTTGTAAATTTACATAATTTTAATTTTCTTTTATTTTAAATATAGGTTAGAAGATCCACTTCCTCCAGGTTGGGAAATAAAATATACACCTGAAGGCTTGCGTTATTTTGTTGACCATAATTCAAAGACTACTACATTTGTTGATCCTCGTTCCTCATATGCTGGAAAAGGGTATGTGATTTTATAAGTTGGAAAGTTTTTACTTTTAAATATTGGAAAAGAATCCTAAATACCATAAATTCATCATAATAAAGCATTATAAGCAGTAAACTTTAATTATTGTACATAATTTAACAGAGTTTATTTTACTGATTTATTCCTAAATACTATTTTACTTGCATAATTTTCTCTTCATTTCATAGAAAAATAAATTATGAGCGAAATATGACATCAACATGGGAAAGTTATGAAAATGCATATATTATGAATTATGCATTTTCATAACTTTCCCATATTGATTTAATTGAAAGATATTGCTAGATGATAAAGAAATTTGTTTTATTATTTCAAGTGTCAACAAAAATATTATTCAAATAGTGAATCAATATAAAAATTGTCTAATGTAAATAAATCATTTGCCATGTTTATTAGCATTAATTATTCATAATTTATAAATTATTTCATCAGATATATTATTTATTGTGTTATATTATTAGAACACTCAAATTATATAGGTTCTTAATATAGTGAAACTTGATCTATTGTTGTTGGATTTCTTTCCTGGAAATATTGTTCAGTTTCTAGAGTCCCTGAACAAATTCTATTTAAATTATGGAAATTAAATTCTTATCAATTGTCATTGATTTATTGTTTTCCCACATCTATTGGTCAGAAATTTTAATCTCAAGAACATTAATCCCATACTGATCATTTTTAAAAATGAGCACAATGTTGGTAAAAATTTACCTCTTATGGTTAAGTGGAGACTGACATCATCATTGCATTGTATTGTTGGAATCAATACTGCCCATGCTCATTGACATAAGAATACTAATAATGAGTCTGCAATCGCTACATCAATCTACATTCTTATCTAATCTAACACATGCACACCATGACATGCTTAACTGCAAGATGTAAAATAAACTTTTTATCAGTGAGAACTGATTCAGTTTGCAAGAAACCTCTCTGTGTGCATGTTGCTAGCTCCACATCAAGTCTTATGAGCACTCTCCTACAAATAGACTTTGCATTAATTTATTTCAAAACTTGTAAAATTTCAAAACTTCATGATATCTTTAGATTTTTGTTACCATCATGCACCACACATCTTGCCCTTATGGATAGTGTGGCCTTGCATGTTGCCAGATCTGGTGACTTTTAATGCTTTTTGGTGATGAAATATATGGTTTAAAATTGCTGAAGTTAGTGAAAAAAAATTAAAAAGTTATTATTGTTGATATAGGAATTTTGCTTTAGTATTTAGTGATTTTTCCATAAACTAAATATGGTAAAATTGCTTGTAAGTGTAAATCATTTCACTTTGCTCTTTCATCTAATTGATTACATAATACACATAGTTCAGTACAATCTGTCAATTTGTTACAGTTCTACATATTATTGTTGTTGTTATCTTTTAATCAAATTTTCATTTTATATAGCCCTCCTACATTTATCATTTTCCTGTCTCCATAAGTTTTTTCAGGTGTCCTGATGAAAATGATGAATCTAGGTTTCACTGTATTATCTTCAAATATAACTGATTATACATTCTACAGAATCAAAAAGATTGCTTTGACTTTTTTTTGTTTTTTTTATAAAATTCTCCCAAAATTCCATGCTAATAAAACATGAATCATTATGAATTTGGCAAAATTGAAATATACAAAATGTTATCTTATATATTCTAAGTATACTATAAAAATTTCCTATTTGATATATTAATTTTTTGGGCAAATTTGTCCTGTAAGCATCTTCAAATGGATAAGTCACATGATTTATCGACGACATTATTATTTATTTTATTTCACATGAAAAATATATATATAACTAAGAATAAAATTTAAAATAGAAAATCAATAAATTATACAGAAATCTATCTTTATTGCAATTTTAAATAAATTTATCTTTTTGGGTGCTGCCAACAGAAGTAAATTTCTTCTTTCTAATTTAGGTATTTGCCAATGTAGTAGTGATGTCTATTGCCTATAAGTATATGAAATGATGTGAATGAATTACCTTCAGTCATTCTAAAAAAATCTCACCCCAATCCATTAATAATCAAATAATAATATCGTTATTACAAAATTGCATAGACAAAATAGAAGTCCTAAAATTTTTTTATGAAGTGCATCAGTTGGTATAAACTTTAGTGATGTAAAAAATTAGACAATTCTATTGATAAATAAGTTTGGGATGGCTTATATTAATAAATAATGCATGAATACTATCATGTTGATTATCCTTTAGAATGAAGGTCAATTGTTTTTGGAATGATGATAAATCAAAAACTTAGCTATAACTAATGAAATAGAAACTAGCCATTAGTCAATGACTGCTAAAACTGCAAATTTTGATATCCTGGAGAAGTATAAAATTATCATATCAAATATTAAATATAATTGATATATAATTGATCAGGCATATGAAAGATTGCTATGTTTGCATCAGAAATAATTTATCTCAGATACTATAGTCAATCAATATATTATATGTATCAAAGTTTTCAAAATAAGACAAAAAGATGAAAAATTATTTGAGTATATACAGCAATTAATATATTTATAATTCAACATGTTAAAAATTCATTTCTTAATTTGAGCTAAATTAAGCAAGATTTCCAAATAAATCTGTTATTGAAAATCTTTTTTTTTCTTTCAAGTATTAATTGTATATATTGCTAAATATTCATAATTTTCTTATTAATTAAATAATTACCAAATATAGTCAAATAACCTTATCATTACAAATTTTAGCCAGTATTGAACCACAGTGGCTAAAATTTGTAATGTTAGGGTTATTTGGCTGATAGTTGGTTATTATTTGATTATTAATCCCTACATATCTGTTTTGATATAAATTAGAAATCATAGAGTTAAAGTAATTTAAAAGATATTTAGAGAATTTTAGGGATAATATGAAATTTTAAACATCTTATAAAATTACTATCATCTGAAATATAATATTTTTATAACCAGTTGTGCTTTAAAAAAAATTGATTTGATATCACTGCTTTATTCTTTTGTAACATAGAGATGGCAGCTTTAATTACTGTCCATTATGCACACACTAACATCTTAGGTATATCTAACAGCATCAGAATTATCAAAAAAAGATCACAAGTGAAGAGTTTGGCTCATATATTTATTGTATGAGTCAAACTCAAATGTCACACTATCAGCCAATGTGCTAATAAAAATAGTTGAGTTTTTATTACTCAAAAATAGGCATAATCTGATTCTTTTCTTTTTTTCTAGTATCATGAATTGTATATATTAGCCTCTTAGTAATCTCCCTGATTGAAACTTTTTTAATGCATATATTTAACTAATTAAGTTATTATTATTATTAAATTTTGTTGTTGTTGTTGTTGTTGTTGTTATATATTTAAAATTTAATTCCTTTTCATTCCAAAATAGAATACAAATTAATTTTGTCCATTTTCTGGCTGTTAGCATATCTTATATAAATATTATTCAGTTTGAATGAAATTCACATGCATTATTGAGATCTATTACAGAACTAATCATATTAAAAATGATCGATGTAAGATCAATATTACTTATGTAATAAAGAGAAAATATTATCAAATTTAATTAAATTTTATAAAAATTATTGGAATCTATTTAGTGAATAAAATTTGCTCAAAGTTATCAAAGTCAGATTATTATTTCAATAATAATAATCTGAGCTTAATAATTTTGAATTTTCGAAAAGATGTTAAGTCAAATGATAAAGATAATTATTCAATTGATTTATAGATCTTTTAAATGAAAAATGATTTAATAAGCAAATCCTAATAATATATGCAAATTTTATTAAAATTGGATAATATTTATAAGAGAGATGTTTCTGACAGCTATATAATCTTATATCCATTATTTTAAATATATATCTAGTTCTCATTTTATATGCTCTCCATTTATATATATATATATATATTATTCCATTCTGTATGTTATTTTGTTCAAGAAACATATATATATATATATATATTATTTTTTTTTTGAGATATACATTTGTGGAATATATCTTACTTCTAAGAATTATGTGAAAATTTTAAATCATATGCAATTTGGATAAAAATCATCATCTGCTAAGCAAATTGCAAAGTTGAATATAAGAGATTGCCTGTTTATGAGGTTTGAGATATATTGATGCCATCTTTTTATTTTTGCTGGATTTCCATAAAACTTGAATGAAAAATTCATTAAATAATTTATTTATTTTGTGAAAATATTACTTATGGCCCTGAATTTTCTTATCTATGCTTAAACTATGTTCACAAATTTCATTTGCTCATTCCATTTGTTAATGCATCCATTTATATGTATCATATTTCAGCATTTTTGGACTTTTGCAGTTTTCAATTTATGCAGAAAGTTTTTGGATGAATTAGCTGCATAAGTCAGGAACCTTCTGTACTCTATTTTTAAGATAACCATGCAAAGTCATGAATTCTAACGAATACCAGTAATATTAATTATAAACAAAACCTAATGGTTCTACGACTCTGCAAACCCAGAGTTTGGCGTGAGCTCAGGTCTTTTTACTAACTGTCTAAACTAAATATAATAAAATAAAAAACAATCTAATAACAATTAACATCTAACCGGCAAAACAAACAACCGGAAACTTACAACTAGAAGTATCAAACAAGTGTTAGATCTAAATAACCAAACGATGTTATGAACTTATACAAATAAATTGAATAAATTCTCAGAACAAGTTAATATAACAAAAATATAAATTTATTAGACTCAAAAACACTTACAAAAGTGTTAACTAAAACTTTATTAAAACGATAATAAAGCAACAATCACTTAATCAACAAAACTTATTTAATCCAACTCAAATATCCAAAAATTCAATTATTCACAAGAAATATAATCTTAAATACTAACTAATTCTAATATCTCCACTACCGATACAAACTTCAAGCAATTGTCGATCTCTACAAGAATTCAAATGTCACTTAGTCAACCTTACATCAATACAACACCTTGCTGTGTCGTTGGCTATGTATGTTTTTATACAGAGTGACTTACAGTTCTGTGTTGCTTCATTTACATAAATTCATGCAACAAGTTCATTTTTATACTTCGTGACTTACAATCCCGATCTCGGCTCATTTGCATAAGTCGCGTCACAATATCAGATTTGATTAGTTTACAGAGTAATCAATTCATGTCATCCTCTTTACAATTTAATTATAAACGAACAAAACATCGATAAAAGATCATTCTTATTTTCTCATATTGGATCATTGGTAAAATTATGTAGATGAGATGATGTCACAAACCATAAATGTGCCCGACCACCGAGATCTACACTCTTTCCCTACACGACGCTCTTCCGATCTCTTTTTTCTTTTCTAAATTTAATTAATCTTAAGTACGAAATTAGATATTAATTCCTTATAAAAATATTTTACAAAAATGTAATTTTATTGAAAATTGAAAAAAAGTAATTATTATTATTATTATTTTAACTAAAGTATGTAGAATATTTTATGTACTTATCTAAGTATACGACTGAAATATTGCTTTACCTTTATCGTTTATCTATAGTTTTGTTTAAAATTTAATTAATGTTTTTCTTCCATGTACTTATTAATGTTTAAAATAATCGTGGAAAAAAAAAAAAAAAATACGAAATTTTGTAGTCGAATAAATAAAATGCACTTAAATCAGATTTATATAAACTAATATTTTATTTATTTACTTTTAGTAACTTGCCTGCATAAAAACTAAATATTTTATACTTAGTAAGTTTACTTAAATTTATTCCATATATTCCATATTATTCGTATCCTGACCAGAAAAAAAAAAAAAAATCTTTTAAAGAAACTCGAAAAAAAATTAAAATAAAAAAAAAAATTCGTTTAATAAGCCAAAATTATTCAAAATTCTCTTGTGTTTGAAATGTATTCAGCGATAATTTTTTCTAGTCTTAAAAAATGAAATTTAAACTTTTTCGCAAAAAATAAAATAAAAAAAAAATAAAAAATACTGAATTTTTAATGAAGAGTTTTCACTGACTGATTTCTTTCTTCTACTCTCTTCTATACAATTCCAAAATAAAATCATTTTGGAAGTATTTTCTTCGGATTTTCTTCGAGAGTCTCCAGGATTTATTTTGATTGTTAGTGATCTGTATTGGATAAAAATATTTTTAAGTTTTCAAAAACATTTGAATCGTGTTGGTTTACATCTTTTATTATTTTTTTTTATTTTTATTAAAATTTCTGATTTAATTTAAAACAATATTGTTTTCTTAAAAAAATATATAAATATATAATTTTAATTTCGTTTCATTTTATATTAATAAGTTTTTTTAGTTTCTGTTATTATTTATCTTTATTGCTATGTATCATATTATGCAATAGTTTGTCTATCCTCTTTGTCATTTTTTTTTTCTGTAAATAAGTTTTTTTAGTTTCTGTTATTATTTATCTTTATTGCTATGTATCATATTATGCAAAATAGTTTGTGTATCCTCTTTGTCATTTTTTTTTTCTGTCAGATGACAATGTAAGTTGCATAAGAAGACTTACGTGTCATCTTTTATTATAGGCATTCTTATTTTTCGGTATACATGTCACTAGTGATCTACCGCTTTCTCTTGAAATGTAACTAAACATAAATTACCTGTTTATCAGCAACTATGTGTGTTTATAGCGTGATAACAAACAGCAAACATCATGATAGTTACCTACGAAAAATTATTAAATTCGAACATTTATCAAGCACAAACTTCACAAAAATGAATTTTAAATCTGCGTGTACGAAGTTAGAAGTAATGTAACCATTAATGATTACCATACGTATCTGTATGTTTTTTTTTTTTCCAGTTAGTTTTAAGTTAATTATGATATTTTAATACATACTAATGAGACTTTGGCATCAATTTAGTCAGTTATTTTTTTTTGCAGTTCGTATTCATTGATTAAAATTTATAGTTGACTTTAATTACCTTTGTTTTTTTTTTTTCCAGTTAGTTTTAAGTTAATTATGATATTTTAATACATACTAATGTAACTTGTACTAATGAGACTTTGGCATCAATTTAGTCAGTTATTTTTTTTTTGCAGTTCGTATTCATTGATTAATTACCCTCTAATTTTTGTAAATCTGTGAATCGGTTTTTATGCATATAACGTTTTTGCAATTTATTCTTCTTGCTTTATGAGTTACAAAGTTAAATCTTGCCCCCGAATACGTAAAGCAAGAAGAATAAATTGCAAAAATATTGCATTTTTGAAACTATGTATTATTATTATACTAGATATTATAGAAAATAATTATTATCCATTTTTTTTTATAAATTCCTGTAAATTTTCAATGAAACCGAACTAAATTAATCCAAGGAAACATTATAAATATTTAAATAAATAAAAGTATTTGTAGAAAATTTTGTCGATGGGGAAAAAAATAAATAAAAAATGTAAATGGAAACAATTATCCTGTTTAATCAACGGATTAGTTTTATTATTGTTATAATATCAAAACAAAATATATTAAAATGAGTCGAATTTTCAGAAATAACAAAAATATTGCAAACATAATTACTTTTTTTTTATCTCATTAAACATTTATATTTAACCAGACGTCTTCAGTAGTTTCTCACTTCATTTCTCATTAATTTTTACCCGAGGCTCCATAATTTGATATAAGAACAATAAAAATAAAAAAAATAAAAAATAAAAGAGATAAGCGAAGCTTTTTTTTGATTTAATGAAGGTTTTTTAAAGAGATAAATTTCGTTTTAAAAATTCGGTGATATAAAAAGAGAAAAACGTCTCTGGGATGAAATACAACCATCTTAACTGTTTTATTTTAGAAAGAATTATAAACACTTTTTAATCATATCTCTGCAATAGAACGTTATTATAAATAGTGGACGACGGCTTTTAGTAAAATAGCTATTTTATGTTGTAATGTAACATCTTTAGCTGTAGTAAGAGAGCAATTAGCATCGCTTGTGTTGGAGTTTTTTCCCGGTATTACCCACCTGGGCATGATAAGAGCGAGTCCTTCTTTTCTGATGATGCAACTTACCTCTCTAACAACCTTCTTTATGCACTAAGTTTAGTTTTGGAAATACCAATAAAACAACAAATGGCAATTACCCTTTTCAATACTATTGTCGGATTCTACAAAAAAAAAAAAAAAAAAAAAAAAAAAAAAAAAAAAAAAAAAAAAAAAAAAAAAAAAAAAAAAAAGATGTTTTCCATCTTATACTGTACTACTTAATAGTTTCTTATACTTCCAAATGGACGAAAACGTATTATTTTTCTTAATACCGCCTTTCCATTATATTTCTCTCTGGTTTATATATTTATTCTCTTGTTTTTTTTTTCCACAATGATAACAATAATTATTTTATTCTGTAATAAAAATCCTAAATTGCTGGATGCATTAAAACTTTTCCATCTTATCTTCTTCGAATTTTTGTATATAAAATTATCGATTTTTAAAATTTTTCTTCCTTTTTTTATCATCTATCTTCTTTAAATTTAAACTGATTTTTTTTTTATTTTTTAATGTAGAAGATATGAATTTTCTCAACAAAATCTTAGTTATGCTCATATGGAACATTATTTTAGTTAACTAATTTTGATCATTATCTGCTGCTGCACATAGACAAAAAATATGACAAAAATCTAGAAGCACATTTAAACTTTAACAACATTAAGTATAAACACATTTTTTTTTTTTTTCCAAGTTGCTCTTCCAGATAAAAGTGCAACTATTTCCTCCTTATCTCTCTCTCTCTCTCTCTCTGGTCGAAAGTGGTATACAGTTCATATTTGGACCAAACTGGAATTTTAAGGGGAACAAAATGATATAACTTATATAGTAATATAAACCCTAGGAAATAAAAAGTAGTATGGGCTAAAAAATGTTGTTTTTTGGGCGTCTGGCTAACGTTTCTCCATACATCGTATGTCAGATAATCGAACTGGTTCCAAAGACATAACAGCTGTTGAAAGTTGTTGGCGATACACTCTCGTGCATTTCTGCCAAAATCGATATTTTGTGTGAACACGCGAAGACATTCCACCAACCTATTTTCCGAATTATTTTATTCCTTATAAAAAAAAAAAAAAAAAAATACGAAATTGTTTCGATTATCCAAAATAAAAATTTCCATTCGAATGTCCTAAAAACATTTAAAGTTTTCCCACTATTAAAAAGAAACAAAGAAAACATTGCATACAAGCGTATTACTTGCAGAAAATAAAATATTTTAATAATTTTTTCCTCTGCAAGAAAAAAAATCAAATGTTGCGAAGTTCAGATTAAAAAGTGATTCAAAATATTAACAGACGTCATAATAAAAAATAACGATGACGTAACAATTAAGTGATGCGTATTATTGTCGTATTTAAATTTCCAAAATTTATTCTACGAGGCGTTAATTGGTCAATGAATACACGACCACTTGTACATAAAAAAAGAGATAATTGGTTGACATGTTGGGGGATATAAAAATCTCCAAACATGAATTTTAATATACCTTCTGGGATTATCTAGAAGAACAGATTTTCCAAAAATGTTGCAGAGAAAATATTTTCAACAATTTAATTTTGTTTAATATAAAGATTAAGAGTAAAAATTGATAATATTTTTCATATTCGGAAAGAGAACCAGGGAAGGTTTAGCGAATATTAATATCTTAAAATTTATTATTAGCAATAAAAACAAACATTGCCTGACAATTAAAACTTTAAGCAAACAACTTAATGACATTTTATTAATTTACGAATTGTAGAAATATTTATATCTTGGACAAATAAACATAATATGTAAATTTGGTCATCACAAGCAAGTTGAACGATTGGTAAATAAAACTGTGTAAATAGAATTTTCATTTTTAATATATATATATATATATATCGCCATTAGAAAACTAAACAAATTTTGTAGATTTTATAGTTACTTAATGCCTTTAAAAAATAATAATAATAAATGATTTAAAATTCGAAATTTAAATATATTTAAAAGAGTATCGAACAGGATAAAGTAATAAAAAAATAAATATTTATCCTCTAAAGAATCGATTCACAAAATAAGCTTGTTAACAGTGTTTTTTGATGCTGACCTGATGTTAATCATTGTTTTCATGCTTAATTGGTTTATTTTGTGATTCTTTTTTTCTTCTTGGAAATGCTGTATTATCCATTACCGAAATGAAGAAGAATCAAAATAAATTCGAAATAACTATAAAATAAATTATTAAATAAAATAAAAAGAAAGTTTAATTTTGTCCTATCTTCAACAGAAATAAAATAAAATAAAAAAAAAAATGGAAATCTAATTTAGCAAAACTATCCTTAATTAAACTTCTATCTTTTGTCACTGTTTGAATAATTAATTTTTGGCGAATTTAATTTTTTTTTTTTTTTTTTTTAGTTTTACATTTAAGAATGTTAACAGTTTATATTTTTTATAAAGATGGATAAATCAATTATGAATATT
>AYEL01075103.1:0-21232 GCA_000484575.1 Olivierus martensii | reverse complement strand
ATTTTCAGAATACATTGAAGAAAATCCTGACGATCATCTAAAAGGTTATAATTTAAGAGAAAGAGAAACTTAAGTAACACATCATGAATTGCCGGAGCAACGCCGGGCACGGGTATGCTAGTATATATATATATATGTTCTATTATATCTGTTTCTGTTATTATATATTTTAAGTTCTGTTCTATTTATTTTAATAAAGATATAATTATCTTTCACTTTGTATTTTTATTGTTTTCATCCAAACATCAAACATTATCAAACAATTGGACTTGATTTGAAAAGATATAAATGTTAATATCATTTTCTAGAAAAATTCATTTTAAAAAATCATTTCTATGAAATACTTTATTAATTATATCATTAAAATGTTTATTTTGAACTAGTCATATATAAATATGTATTTGCTTTAGATTTACCAAAATAATTGTCTTTCGAGTATAGGGTGCCTACGTTTCTGTACGAAATTACTTTCCAAACAACCCTATATTAGAAGTTACTACTTGTTTTGAAATTTTTCATTATCCATCATAAGTGCTATATTAGTGTTGTAATTCTCAAAGTCCCAATGTTAAGTATGTATTTTATAGGAACTTTCAATAAAACATCCAAGTCATGTGATATCTCACAACAGAATTTGTTAGCTCATGTATGGTTTAATTATCACCTTGTCTCTCTGTGTTTTTCTCTCTTGCTATATTCATTTTAATGTTACAACCATGATAGATGTTTGTATCTTAACATTCTAAATTTGCATAACATTATGTAAAATGTTTAGAATTGTCATATTAGCAATTATTTAAGGATGAGGTCTCTGTTAGATTATCTAGACATAATTATAAATTAAATGTAGCATACTGTATATATTTTTGCATAATATGTATACATCAACAGATACGTTATGCTATGTGATCTTTTTATGTACAGTATATTGAAAATATTTCAATATAAATTGATAATATTCTAATATTGATAATTCAAATATATTTCAGAAGTTATATTATATATAATTAGCATCTAATATTTTACATTTACTACCATATGATAACATGTTCTTATTTTTTGACATTTACTTGTAGCCTTCAATTATATTATGTTGGCCCTGCTGAGAACTGTGGTTCTATTGGGTCGTCTGAAAAGTCATGACATATTTTCATAACAGATGGTGATTGTTCATTTCTGGAAGTACTACAGTTATTCACATCTATGTAAAGTTATTGTCTTAACAGCTGATAGTTTTAGCTTCTTTTTAAAAAAATGATCCATTTTTTTATTTTTTACAAATTTTACAAGAAGTTGAAGATGGAAGACAAAACTTTTCATTTTCACCATCTTTTATTGTTTTACTTCCTGTAAAGGGAAAAACATGCATCAAGCTTGTAAAAAGTTACATAACGTTTATGGTGACAATGGTCTATAAGAACATCAGTGCCAACAACTCCCTTTTATCTCAACAACACTCTTCAATTGGGAAGGCCAACCAAGGTTGATCACGATAAAATAAAGGCATTAATTGAGTCAAACCATCGTTACATGACATGAGAGATTGCAGAAACATTGAACATCCATCATTCAACCATTCACGACCACCTGAAGAAACTGGGACACATAAGCAAGCTCAATATTTGAGTTCCTCATGAACTCAAAAGAAGTTCATTTGACGGCACACATAAACATCTGCGACATGCTTGTTAAATGTGAGGAAAATGATTGTTTTTTGAAGCAATTGATAACTGGTGATGAAAAGTGGATCATTTACAACAATGTGATGCACAAACAGTCTTGGTCCCGCGTGATGATCTGCCTCAAACATGGAAAGCAGACATTCATCAGAGGAAGATTATGCTCTCAGTATGGTGGGATTTTAAAGGTGTCGTGTTTTTTGAAATTCTACCAAGGAACCAAACAATTAATTCAGAAGTGTACTGTCGACAATTAAACATTTTGAATGAATCCGTCACCCAGAAACGTCCAGAGCTCATTAATTGTAGAGGAGTTGTGTTTCATCATGACAATACAAGACCACACACAAGTTTAATCACTTGCCAAAAAATATTGGAGCTTGGATGGGATGTGTTGCCAACCTACCATACTTGCCTGACCTTGCGTCATCAGACTTTCATTTGTTTCATTCTCTTCAAAACTCCTTGTGTGGTATGATGTTCAATTCAGATGATTCTGTAAATCAGCATCTTGTTCAGTTTTCCGCTGATAAAGACAGGTCCTTTATGAACAAAAAATTACGAAGCTCCCTGAAAGATGGCAAAAGGTTATCAAGCAAAATGGGCAATATATTTTTGATTGATCTTTGTTCTTTATATAAATAAATACAGGTAGTCCTCGATTAGTGCAAGTTCGAATAATGCGATATTCGATTAGTGAGTAGGCCTCAATTAGTGCGAGTTCGAATAATGCAATATTCAATTAGTGCAAGGCCTCGATTAGTGCGAGTTCCAATAATGCGATTTCGATTAGTGCGACTTTAAAAGATACCGTTTTTCAGTTAGTGCGAGCAAATATTCGATTAATGCAAGTTTGTAATATAGACCAGTCTTACTAACAAATGTCCGTCCCCTTTTATGATGTTAATTAACAAATTAATGTTTTTCACTTAGTGCAAGAAAATATTCGATTAATGCAAGTTGTAAGTATAGATCCAGTTAGTGAGAGCAAATATTCAATTAATGCGAGTTGTAAGCATAGACCATCTTACTAACAAAGCTCCGCCTCCTTTTATGATGTCAATTAACAAATTATCTTACTAACAAAGGTCCGTCCCCTTTTATGATGTCAATTAACAAATTAAAGTTACTAACAAATGTCTGTCCCCTTTTATGATGTCAATTAACAAATTAATGCTAATTTTCGGTTAATAAAACCGGACGAGGAATTAACAAATTACCATTAATTTTCGGTTAGTAAAACCGGACAAGAAGCCGTCTAATTACCGTTAATTTTCGGTTAGTAAAACCGGACGAGGAGCAGTCCAAGAAGTCACTTGGCTTTGAAGGAGTGAAACATCAGAAAGATGGGCTTTTTGACGTTAGCTCTACAGTCACTTGGCTTTGAAGGGTGAAACACCAGAAAGATGGACTTTTTGCCATTAGCTATTCAATATTACTATTATTCAGCTTTGTTATTGTATACATACAGTATAGTACAGAATTTTCTTTTAAAAAGTATCAAAATGGATCAAAGGAAGAACAGTTGATGATAACAGGAAACGAAAAAAGAAGAGGTTAGTGATTACACTAGAGCAAAAATAGATGTGATTGAGTGACATAAAAGCTGCGCTCAACTTCTGCTTTCGATTTGCTCTTTTGGTTTCGATTTGGTGGTTGGTTTGATGATGGTATGAGACGCAATTCCTGGTAAGTTATTAATTTAGATGATGAACAACGATGTAAAATATGAAAATAAATATTTCTTAAACAGTTTGTTAGTATTGTGGTTATTCATCATGAGGTTGGCTAATGACCAGAATCTCACAAAGCAAGAACTAATTACCATATTTTACATATAGTTAATACTTCGAACAGTGCAAGAAATTCATGGGATTCATTATTCGCACTAATCAAGGCCTACCAGTACACTTTTTAAAACATAGAAAAAATGCATCATGACTTTTCAGACAACCAATAAAATATATTTCATCAATGATATGATTAAAATGTATAGTTTATATAATTTTAACATTTCATAATTTGCCTTATTAAATGCTTCAAATGAATTAGTGACCTAACAAAGCATTATCCAATATATTTACAAATTAATTAAAATAAACTTATTATTCAAAGACTGTTATCAGAATGAATAATGAAAAACTTCTTACTTTAGATATTAAATAAAAGCAAACAATAAGCCAAATAAGTAAGATAAATCATTTATTCAAAAATGTTTTCGGCTATCCACGTAGAAGGCACTGTATCCTCAGTTGTAATACAGACCAGAGAAGCTTCTCTCTCCCTTTCTGATCAGGCCAAATCAGGGAACCAATCAGTGACTGGTTCCTAACATCAACAAACATCAGGTGGAAAGTTATCCTTCCAAACACATTAACAAGAAAACATGACAAAACATTTCTAAAATAACATTATAACAATTACAATTATCATCAAACCTTGAAATTTAGGTATAGAGCAAAAAATAATAATAATAAAATACTAACTATACAGTCCATCATAAAAACAGAGTTACATAAACACGGACTACTCGAAAAACATCCACGTTAAGGAAACATGTGGTTTACACCCGACCCACTCGTAAGCCCTTTAACAAA
The DNA here is from genome assembly GCA_000484575.1 of Olivierus martensii. NCBI lineage: Eukaryota > Metazoa > Arthropoda > Arachnida > Scorpiones > Buthidae > Olivierus > Olivierus martensii. Next base: position 16,956 of record AYEL01075103.1, on the reverse strand, counting down.
AACAAACACCTTAGATCACTGTAGCTATAAATCTGTCCTTACAGGATAATATTTCAAGTCAAGTACAGCAATCAACATTCTTTTCATACATATTGCACAGATAGTCAAATTTACCAGAAAAATATTATAATTGAGTAAAAGATACATATTAACTAAAATTACGAAATAATAAAATCTAAATAATTATACATCAATCATATATTAACAAGTCTCAAAGAGTAAATACAAAATAATAGTAATACATTAAAATCTAATAATAATATTAAAATTAAAATCTATAAAATTACTTTAGCTAGAAAAGGTTAAAATTGAAATTGGCCAATTATTATCCACACGAATTTATACCGTGTCGTTGGACATAATTTACATAAATTATAAAAGTATAATACATTACAGTATAATAACAATATTAAAATCGGCCAAAAGTTTAAATTACGAGTCTAATACTAGGTTGCCAGACTATAATTTTCCTAAGCTGTACAAAAATATAATACATTATGTTACAAATAAACAATATTAAAAAAAAGATGCCAGATTATGATTTTCCTATACTGTACAAAAATATAAAACATTATATTACAAATAAACAAATTTAACATAGAGTTCCATTTGGCATGAGGCCACACCTATTTAAACTACCCAGCAAGCCAGGCCCAAGCCGGGGGTAGCACAAGTGAATCGTTGTAATTTACTACGTCTTGGTCTTTCCTAGGGAGTGAATAGTTAGGGTCTCTAATATTTTGCCCTCTTTGATTTCACTAGCAGTTTTTAAAACTTTTATTTTATCCCACAAAATAGTGAGGTCATGCTCCAAAGCCCTTTGTGCTAAGGCCATGTCCATTTCCCCTTTTCGGATGGCATTATAATATTCTTTAATGAGTTTTTCGATAGGCCGGCCAGTAAAACCAACATAACAGTTTTCTCTTCCCAGACTATGGTTAAAGCATGGGACCTCATACACCCCAGAGAATTTGTTGGCTTTATCCTTATAAACTGTTATCAGACTTTATTACCCAAAAATTCAATAGTTTTTATTAAAATGTTTCTGTTCCATTAATATTCTATCATCATCACTTTATTAATCTCTTATTACTGTAATGATGCTGCAAAGGATAAATATTTATTAATGTCACAAGTTGGATATATTTTACTGAAGAACAAAAATGAGGCTTATCTCATTCATATATTTTAGTTTGAATAATGAAACAGTTCAATCAAATGACTGATAAATTCTTAATTAAATATTATAAATGCAATACTCTGCTAAAATTTTACTATTGTAATATATGAAACACAGCATTAATGCAGCATCTGTGAAGATTAATACAAAATAATTTTATTAGTTACAATTTTTTAATCTCTTGATCTACGCACACTTCCATTATGTTGAACGTTATTTTTCATTAAAAAATTTTTGATTTTTACTTTTATTAATCCGATTGGAGCAAATCAATCATAATTAAAGTGATATGAAGGAAATATTGGGTATATCAATTTCTGAACAATAAATAATGAATATTAAGCATGAAAATCAATGTAAGTTGTTCAAGAGGAATGTTTCTAACCATTATACTAGAAAGAGTCCTTTCAAACAATTTATGCTCCTTAATGATATCTTATCAAAGAATAAAAATATTTCTTAACAAGGAATTACTGTATTAAAATAATCTCTTTATTTTTAATCCGATTGAATCGATTTTTTAGGAACCATATAATAAAATAAAATAATAAACATACGTTTATCAGATTTAGTTAAATCAGTTGAGCCATACGAGCGGTAGAAAAGTTCATAATGAAGGCCTAATTCTATCACTTTGGCCCTATTGGGTTGCATTCTTTTCAAAGCCTTAAATAACAAGTAACATTTACACATCTAAATTTGTTCGAAATCGATTGAACGATGTGATCTATAGAGACATTTCTAGAGAAGAGAAGTATTCGCTTCTACACCTTTTAATTTTAGTCCAATAGTTTAATGGGGCTAAAATTTTCAGAATATTTTAATCGAGCTAGGATATGCTTATTATATATTCCAAATTTGCTCAAAAGCGGTTAAATAACGCGGTATGTAGAGGTGTTTATGAAAACCAGAAAATTCCTCCCCTTTATTTTGACCCGATTGAGCTGAAATTTTCAGGGTATTTTAAGTAATATAAGAGATGCCTGTAAGCCAAATTTCATCAATATCGGTTGAACAATGCAACCTATAGAGGTATCCATAGAGGAAGCGGAGAAGAAGAAGAAAAAGATGCTGATTTTTGCAATTTTAAACTACTCTAGTTCTTTTACTAATTTGATTTTAAGCTTCAAATTTGGCAGTCGGTGTTCTATTAAATTATTTTTGTCGATTACAACTGTCAGATTAATAATAATTAACTTAGAACCAAAGTTACAGCGAGATGAATTTTGGCCGTAATGACTCCTGTATAAGAGTCAGTCAATGACTATTGTACTTGACTTACAATGTTAGTCACTGCTGTGCCTCGTGATATAAAAATCTAACCTCTACATATATAGATCACATCCATAGCATATAAATTTACCATAAACTTAAAAATACCTAACGTTGTTTAAAGCCATTATCCTCCAATTTTCAGTAGTTTAATTTCCTCAAAAATCTTTATAAAATATTTATTTCAAGAATATAAAAAACTTCGGATGAAAGATTCTAAATTATAATTCTTCTTTTTATTATATTTAAATTTGTTAAAAATCCTTAAAAATACTTAGCAAAAACCAAATTTTTTGTTGTGAGTATAATAATTTGGCCACCCACTGTATATTCCCCAAAAACTTTAATAATTTAAAAAATAAAAGTATTTTTGACACTTTAAGCAGGCCCTCTTCAGTTACAAATCACTTAAAATACAGCTTTACAAAATATTAAAATAGTGAGAACACTTTTATTTTCTAAATTTTGAATTGTATTCATTTGAATTAATAAAATTATAAGTACTGAGCTATCAGATCCTGAACAAGATCCAGAAGTATTTGATATTGTTTGCAAAAATCATGATTTATGAATCATGTAAGGTTATATACAGCAATACATTGAATAGTCCAGTTAATTGGTTCCTCTTTCTTCCCGGACTAATTGAAACAGGACTATTCGAGGTACGTACAGGAAAAATCTATGGGAAAAATTATAATTGGTTCCAAGAAATTTTCGATTTCTTGGAACCAATTACAATTTTTCCCATAGGTAGTCCCATAGATTCTTACATTAATAATTATTTCATGATGCATTAAACATTAAAATCTTTTATAAAGATTTATAATAGACAGAAAGGGGACAGAAAGTGGATCCGAGCCCATAAAGACGAATAGATAAAGAGGGCTCTCCCAACAGGTGAACGCATTCGTTTTCTCCAAGTCGGCTGCTCAGCACCATTACAAACCCAGAGCGGTGCTCTGCGTAAAGGCGAATTCCCACTTGAACTGGGCCACCGCGGGTTGATGAGTTGCAAACGCCGATATGCCCAGTATTCGTTCCTATTCAATGATTAAATTAAGTATTTGCGGTAAACAACTGACGACACTGCACTTGAGAGGCAAGCACTATAAACGTTGCACAGATAAATTTGGCAAAATGGAGCAGCTGCCTGCTTGTCTCGGCTCGTCATAGTGGCTATTCCAGTCATATATAGGTAGTAGTAGCAAGCACACTTATATTTCATATTTATTCCAAAAAAATAAAGCAAATTAAAAAATTTTTTTTAACAATTGCAATCCGGACTGTAGTGAAACCCGGACTATGCGAGGTATTGCTGTATTCCAATTTGTGTGAAAGATGGCAACTGTATAAAAGTAACCTAAAATGTTTTTGAAGAAATTCATATTGTTGAAGATGACAACCTTTTATACAGGAGAAAAAATCAGAATAGGCTGGATTCACAGCAAAACTAAAAATAGATATTGATAATAAATGGGTTGTTCTATATTGTCTACTATTCTTATGCATATTTTCTGCATAAATTAATTATGAATACTGTAATTCAGTCAAATCAAATATATTTGTAAATATGCAAATAAAGGCACTAATCAATTTATATTTGAAGTAAAAAATGAAGACTAGGTTGATAAAATTGAAAATTATAAAACAGGAAGATATATCAATATCTATGAAGCTATTTGATGAATATTAAATTTTCCAATATATGAAAGAGTTATGTATTTGTGTGTATATTTAAAAAGTGTATATTTGTGTGTATATTTAAAAAGTGGATAAAGAATTTATTTTAATGAACACAATTTTCATAAAATATTTGGAGAATTTCCAAAAATAACATTAACTCTTTTAAGCTCTGTCAAGAAGATAACCTTGAAAAAATTTTTATTATGAGGTTTGACAATTAAGTTACACAAATAATTTATTAAAAATTAAAAATTTTTGAAAATGTTTAGAAATTGTTTAACATATCAATTATCAAAGAAATGAATAAAATATCAATTATTTTTATCTGTTTATAATAAAATAGTTTAATTAACTATTGGTAAAAAAGTTAACTTATTTAAAATGAAAAAATTAATAATTTACTTATATTTTTTTTCATTTCCTTTTTCTTCATGTACTGCTTGCACATGCCTTTTTAAATGCCATGATCGAGTATAAGCTTTTATACAATCATCATAAACACAAACATATGGTTTCTATAAGGAATAAAATATTTAATATTAGTAAATAGCATTGCAGAATTCCAGGATAAAATTAAAACCTAAATTAAGAATGTTTTGAATAGCAATATTTTTTTCACTTTTGAATGTGGATAAGACTGAAATATTTTTCTCAAGTGTCATCATGTCCTATACAATATTTTTATTACTCCTTACAATTTTTACTGACTTGTTAATTGAATGAGATATAATTTACAGCAATAATAGTGTGTTTTCTATGGTTCATTCTGAGCACAATCATTCAATCTATCAGAAAACATTTGCACTCAATATGGCTGCTATGTTAAATTCCATACATTCTGAGTTTTATCTTATCTATCTTACATTCAATGTTTTTTTAGCAACACACTAAAAGCAGATGAAAAGTTAAGCTGTAAGGAGACAACAAGACTTAGATATTGCCATCATGGACAAGTGTAATACTTTATGGAAAGACATTAATGGATGCATCAGTTGGAAAATTATATTATTATTTAATGAAATGAAATATGAAAAAGTAAAATACTAGAATCACTGATTATAATAAAATGTAATTTTTATTAAAGACTTAACAAAATTACTCATTGTAAAAATATATAAATTTATTAGGGTCCACTAGGAGATAGAAAAGTCTGATAACTGTCAAAAGTGTAAGTATTATCTACATCTGTAGTAGTACTTGTCCTGTATTGAATCATATCTATTTTTATAGACTCCAGGTGCCTGAAAAGTAATTTCTGCTTTTACTCTAAGTATTGTAATTATAATTGTATTATCAGTTTATAATTGGTAACAACTTATTAAAATAAAATATGTTATTAATGGTTATTTTTTTTTTTGCTTAGTGGACTATTACATGTTCTATTATCAAAGTTGTATTGTTCTGAACAAATGATCTTTATGTGGGGAAGGGGACAGATTGTTATCCCATTAGGTTGGAAACTGGGCTAGCAGGCATGACAAAATATGCACAAAGATATATGACACAATGGACCTCAGCTCTTTGACTTTTCCATGTCTGGATAAATATATCTATTTAAAAATCATCTTAATTTCTATCATTATATAAAAGTATAATGAATATCACTTAATATTATTTTTTGCAATTATGATTAATGTTGGGTTAGGAATTCCCCCCAAATGGAGATGAGTTGAGGAATTCAACAGTGGAAAATTTTAATGTAAGATGATAGCTGTATGCGTTGTATTTCGACATTGATTTACCCTTGTTCTTTGGAACAGTAAATCGAGATAAGAGATATTAAACAGGTGTCATTTCAAATTCAAAGAAAATGACACCTGAACTGTTGAAAGGGCACCAAAAGGGTCAAAATTATAAAAGAACGAGGCTTTGCTTCACTTTATTTTGTCTCCACCTGGCTTCTGCCATTCTGCCAGTTTGACTGCCGATATCCCAGACAATCTTTCAGATGCCATTTGTTCCTCCACCAGTACTCTGCTCCACATTAATAAGACTAGAAGGATCTAATAATCAAGCATTGATAACATAATCCAACACCAGAACCGAGGAAATTGAATATTTCACCTTTGTTACCAAATTAGACTAAAGACTGTGAGGACTAGAAGACTTTCTCTAGTCTTTTCTCAAATTGAGACTTTCTCTTCAATTCGACGTGCTCGAAGATACAAGTACCTTAAGGTATTGCTCTCACTCTTTTGTCGGGAGCTAAAACCTATAAGATTGAAATCTCTGTCTGTCCAACTAACAAAGAAGCTGTTGAAATGTTTATCAATGTTGTCCTCGTCTAAGCCACTGTCAGGTCTCATTCGCCATCCTTACCTTATGCGTCATTACCGCTCTTAGGCCTAATGCCTGTTGTTCGTCTCAGAGCCCAGCACGAGCCCCACATTTATTTATTTGTTAATGATAAAAAAAGTAAGAAATATAAATTATGAAATTTATTTGGTTAAAATATTTGTATTGTTATTCATTTTTTAAAATTACCTTATTGAAATAGTAATATCATCACAATCATTTTTCATCTTACTAATGATACATTAATTATGCTTTATTTTTAATGGATTCCATACCAACAGACCAGTAATTTAAAATTCATTCTCTTCAAAGGACCACTTTAGACATCTTTGGTTGAAACATCTACAAATTTTTACATGAGGTAAATAATCTGAAAGATTAATTATTTTAACTATTTACATATTAATTTCTCTTATGATATACTGCAATTCATGTTCAAAATTATAAAAAGCATTTGTAAATGATTAGAATTTTTTGATATAAAATTTTCATTTCTAATTTACAAATCTATCATACTTTACTGAATTTTAATAAAATTTATTAAAACATTTTAAAGTTTAGTAATTTTCAATATTTCATGAAAAATGGTCGTAATTTTTTTCTGAATATCTTCTATATGCTATTATAATAAATGCAATACAGACCACATGTGACCTGAGTTGAGAGTTTGAGACTGCTGTCATAGACTAATCTTACAGACTTCATAAACTGATGAAATGAACTAACTGAATTTGGAATTCAGTTATTTTGGATAATAAATGTTCCAATTAACCAAATAACACTAGCATTATAAATTAATTTAAAAATAACTAAAATTAATGATTAAATTAAATTTCATCAATGTGGCTCCATTTATTGACTAATAATTAAACTAGAAATTTTAATATTTATCTGAAAATGAAATTTGTCCCAATCCAGAATCAAACTGGAGATCATTATAACAACACCCTAATATGGGTGTTGTTATAATGGGTTTTTGTTATAATGGGAATTTATCTGGTGTCCAGTGGTCCAGGTTACCACCTGGACCACTGGACACCAGATAAATTCCTCTTCAGATAGCTTATATAACTGAAATTTAAGTAAAAACACAGTGGACAGGCCTACAAACTATACTCTCAATCTGGTCAACTCAGTAGTCATAAGTCTTTTATGGCAGCCAGGCTTAGTCAGATATTATATATCAAGCAAATAAACTTACTATGGATTAATAAATCAAACAATAACCAAATATCAGCCAAACAACACTAGTATTGCAAAGTAATATATAAATAACTGAAATTAATGATTAAATTAAATTTAGCCACTATGGCTCCATCTATATGAATGATGATAAAATTCACCTATTTTCTTGTCCAGATATTATAAGAAACAATTAAAAAATTCTTCTCTTTTTCCTTTAGTGTTTTATCATATTTTTTTTTTGGAGAACCCTTAAAATTCTCTCTTCTTATCATATATTTTTCTCACTTCATCAATCTAGTAATTAAACTTATGAGTACAGAATATCTCTTCATTTTATTGTAGCTTTCCCCTTCCTTTTATATTTTTTTCTCTTCCTATTTCATTTTTTCAAAGCTAAACCTTTAAGTATGGCATTCAATTTTCACTCCACACATATAACTACAGGCAGTCCTCAATTTATGACCACCTCATACTTATGAGGCAATGTCATTGATAAATTCTGTTATTGATTAATGCAATTGACATGAGTTTGATTCCCAGACACAATAGTCTGATATATGGAAAGCATCCCTTTTAGTGTCTGATTCTTATAGTTTTGTATTTTTTATATTTATTAAGATAATATATAGTGTCCTTGTAAATATTAGTAGTGAGAAATTCATAAAGTTTTGACATTTCCAACTTTTGACCATTTCTAACTTATGACAGAGGGGTTTGAATTTTTGGAACCAAATTCTGTTATAAGTTCTACATATATAGTTCAGGTAAACATTAATAAAAATAGTTGTTGACTATTTTTATTAATGCTTACATCAACTATATATGTAGAAATTTCAATGTAAGTTCCCAAATTTACAAAAATGCACTTAGAGCCATTTCACTTTTACAAATACTTACATTATTATCTGTTTTCACTAATTGAAAGAAATCTAAAGAGGATTTTCACTTTTATAGTAAAAAAAAAAAGTTGGCCAGATGATTATATGGTAATGCAATATCTTACTAGTTTAGAGCAGTGGTTCTAACATTTTTCTTGTGTACTCATTGATTAGGATTTTGCGAGAGAAAAAACATTGGGAACCGCTTCTCCCCAATCCCTATCCTCCACACTCCAGTTAGCCAGATTGTGGAAGATGGGAATTGATGGGCTGAGTCTGGATCCTATAATAAATATGTTCAAAGGATGGACTCAAACCCAGATCCTCCAGAGTGGAAAGTCAAAGTGTTTTCACATGGCCAATCTAGGAGCTCAATCAAACACTAAAATGATGGACTGCTTTCAATCAAAGTGACAGTTTTGACAAAGAGGGGAAGGACACATATATAATTGTGTGATATGATTAGTGGTGGGCAGGTCTAGTGACAACTTTCACATAAGTTCCTCTTTATATGCTAAAACTCTATATTTGATTTTGTTGTTTTTATTTTAACTCCTTTTTTGGTGTTTTCCACCATTACTAATATTATTTTTGTGTACTTCAACCTTTCCTCTGCATACTCCTAGTGGTACATATACCACATGTTGGGAACAACACCCGGATCCTCCAGGGTGGTAAGCCGAAGCTTTACCACGCGGCCATCCGGCCGACCAGGTTCTTGGGCAACTCCAATTTGTTTACCAACTATTCTAGATAAAAAAAATTTCAGGTTCTTGGGCAACTCCAATTCAAAGATATGGAGTTGTCAAAAGTACCCTGAGTTCCTTCCAGAAAAGGATGGTACGGCCGTGCTTGCTCGACTTGGCAGGGGCACTGCCGTGCCCCAGATTATTAGCCTAAATTGTTTTATTCTGTATTAAAATTTTTGAAAAATATTTAATTGTGCCCTATCATATTTTACAGCCATTAAATATTCATTAAATTTAATCTTAGTAGTAACTTATATATCGCTATACATACCTTAGTTAAAGTGAACAATTGTTTCATTAAAAATTTTTTTAATTGACTCAAAGCAATACCTGGAATAGAACCTATTGATAAAAACAAAAACAAATTATATTTGAAAATAATTTAAAAACAAATACATAAATAAATATTATAATTCTATTTATTATTATTTTGTATTTAGAGTGATGAACTTCTTTTGGGTCATACTGTTGTATTGTTTACTGCAAAAAACAAGTAATGGTAATCAAATCTTTTTTTTTTACAAAATTTATAGATAAATATTATTAAAATAAAAATAAACTTAAAAGAATTATTCTTTTAAAGCTAAAACAGAAAGCACAAGTGTAACTACTTCAAAGAAAATCGTTTGTGAAACGGAAAGTTGCAAAGTTTCAGGTAAAATATACTTTAAAGTAAATTTAATTTTTAAAATTTGTTTGAAATGACCGATTTTGACTATTTAATTCGAACAGCTGATGCTATTTTGGAATCTGTAAATAAATCTGTGGATCCGTGTGAAGATTTTTATTCATTTGCGTGTGGAGGATGGATAGAAAAGAAACATTTAAAGCAAAATGTTTTTCAGTCTACTCGAGTCGAAATATTCTTGGAAATAATAAGTAGGTAGCGTGGATCTATATTTATTATTAAAAAATCATTATTTATATAAATTTGAAACACCATAATTAAAAAGGTGGAAATAATAAGTAGGTAGCGTGGATCTATACAGTATTTATTATTAAAAAAATCATTATTTATATAAATTTGAAACACCATAATTAAAAAGTTTGAAAATGATTAATCGTATTTTAGAGGTATTAGAAGAGGTGGAGGAAGAATCGCTGACTAAAACAGAACGTACAGTTGTTAACATTTTTAATACATGCAAAACGTACAGTAAGTAGCTTTCTTATTATTCCAAATCTTTACATTGTTTTTGAGAGTGTAATCATTGCAAATTCTTTAATTTTAATGATTGTTGTTATATACATGAAATAGCTTTTTCATTGATTTCATAATACTTTTAAATGATAGACATTCTTCTTAAATTCCGCAAGTTTTGAGGAAATACTCGCAGCATAAAACAAAAAAATCAAGTAATCTTTAAAATAAGAGGTCATGACACAGATATTGTAATATGAAAGAATTTAATATCTTTTGTATGGCAAGAGAAAAAATATATCTATCATGTTGCATCGTTAACTGAAAAAAAAATTCCAGCCCGAAGCCAACTACAAGTGGAATAATAAAAACTGAATAACTTAACATTTTCTGAAGAGGATTGTGAATACATATAGCAAATTTAGTTAAAATATATATATGTATATTTTCTCCCAGCTTTAAAGATTCTTTTGTCTTTTCTCTATGAAGGTTTATGTCTATCAAGTGAGCAATATTCTCTGTGGTAATAAAAAGTGATGTTAAAAGAATCAAAATTGGATGATGAAATTTCAAAAATGCGTCCTGTCATCCGATTTTGATCTCCTTTGACATCAGCTCTTTTGGCAACACAAGAATAAAATTTTAATCTGAATTTGTATATAATATAGCGTACTTTCAAATATTAATAGTTTTCTTTGCGAAAATGAAATAAAAGGTATCTCTCTAAAAGGAATCCAAATTAACAGAATATTACAAAATATAAGCGAAGTATGTTTTATTTAAAAATATTATATTTGTTTTAAAAAATGTTTTTATTAAATTTTTATGACAAATTCACTAATTTTCTAGATAAATTTGATGTCGATACCCTAAAATGGTTCAAAGTAATATTTGAAAAGATTGGGGGATTTCCCATGTTAGATCCGGAATGGAATGACGAAGATTATGACTGGACAGAAGCTGTGATACAACTCTCTTCCCAACTGAATTTGCATCCTCTGTTACTAGTGGATTCCAAAGTTGATAATAGAAATTCTTCAAAAAATATAATAATGGTATATTAAATCATCTGATATTTTATAGTTTTGTAAGATCAAATAGCAAATAATTGAAATTTTTTCCAGATTAGTCAACCTTTAAGAGGAGCGGCTATTCAAATAGAAACAACTGCACTATACCCATTATATTTTCAAAAAGCTAGTGGAAAGGAATTTGATGAAGCATCCGAAATTTCTGATATAATAGGTTTGAACGACCTACGAGATAAACTGAATTCCGTAAGTAAATTAAAATATAATTTAATTATTTTATAATACAGACCATACAATTAATAAATGAAATTTTAGATTACTAAATATGAAGACGAGTATGATGACATGTTGAAATTTGAGCTGACGATGAAAGTGAAAGATCTTCAGAATTTAATCCCTTCTGTAAGTTTAACCATAATTTTTAAAATGCTCAATAGCAAGAATACGAAAACAACCTTTTGTAGGTAAACTGGTTGATATTTCTTCAAAAAACAACAGAAGGTGTGTTATCATTCAAGGAAGACGATGACATTGTGGTCAGAGGAAAAGATTACCTAGTGAATTTAGTAGAAATGATTGATAATGGGACGATAACCAACAGGTCTATAATGGAACTTTCCAAAGAAACTATTTTATTAAGGAGAATTTAAATTAAAAATATTCTCTGTTTCTAGGATGATTTCGAATTTTTTGGCATTCAATGCTGAAGAAACAACAGAAGGTGTGTTATCATTCAAGGAAGACGATGACATTGTGGTCAGAGGAAAGGATTATCTGGTGAATTTAGTAGAAATGATTGATAATGGGACGATAACCAACAGGTCTATAATGGAAGTTTCCAAAAAAACTATTTTATTAAGGAGAATTTAAATTAAAAATATTCTCTGTTTCTAGGATGATTTCGAATTTTTTGGCATTCAATGCTGTGCTTAAAACAATGGAAAATTTTCCTGTTCCGTACGTATATTTACTCAAGAATTTTAGACTAAATAATCTCAAAAAAAGGAATATCGACATAAACGAAATAGACAGAAAGTTGTCGCCAGAAGGTGGTCAGAAAGTAATATGTCTTTCCAACATTATACTTCCTCTTAATTTTGCTGTCGATCACATGTTTTTAACAAGAAGAAAACATTGGCAATCTAAAGTAAGATATTCATTATCATCGTATTTATTTTTTTATCAAAAAGTTTTTTATTCTTTATTCATTTATTTATAGTTAAATGATATAGTGGGCAACTTAAGCATTGCTTTGAAACGATTGTTAAAAAGTCAATCATGGTTTAGCAGAGAAGCAAAAAAATTTTTGCTTCAAAAGGTAATTAAATAAATGCGAGATTATTTAATCGATCAAAATAATTTTATGCAGATTATACTGAATTTACATTTTCGGTATTATTGATTACAAAACATTTTTTAAAGCAAAAAGAAATGGTAGTGATATACGATTATCCAAATTGGATAATTGATCCATCCAACATCGAAAAGTTTTATCAGACTGTAAGTACATTTCTTTGCAATGACTTATCATTTATTTAAAAATAATTAATTAAAAAATATACTAAAATGATTTTTTATTTATTCAGTTACCAGAAGCCAGTAATAATCCCTTAGAAAATTATGTAATGATGTCGCGATTTGCACGAAGGACATCTTTATTATTTGCTGCTCATGAAAATGAAAGAGCAAAGTACTCTATTTTCCCATATTTCCCGTGACTTATGGGAAATTCCCTAACGAATTCTATTCATTTTTAGATGGCCCCCAATTCCCGGAATTACTGCTTCGTCTCTCAATGCCTATTATATGAGGAATTTCAATACTATTCGTAATTTTTTATGCTTATATTCACTACGAATGACGCAAAATTCGTAACATATAATAATATAAAAAAATCAAATGATGCAATATTAATTAACATGAATTCGTGTTTATTATAGTTTTACCGTTTGTTCTGAAGCATCCTTCAATTTATCATAAAGAAAGACCCAGGTAAGTCTTCAGTTTTACTTTTGATTGTCTTGTATGTCCAAATTTTTTTGTTGGAATTGGAAGTTCACGTAAATATTTTCACAGCTATCTTAATTATGGAGCTGTCGGTTTCATAATTGGACACGAAATGGGCCACGGATATGACTTATATGGTAAGGATAAAATGTTAAATTTAGCCTAAAATCTAATTTTGATTTTGATCCGTTATTCAATAATTTTGTTTATAGATATTCAAAGAGATGGTATCGGAATTCTGAAAGATTGGATAGATGAAAACTTTAAAAATGAATATCTGAAAAGAACTCACTGTTTTATTAATCAGTACAGCAATTATACTTTAAACGAATTTGGAGATCAGGTAAAATTATTAACTATTTGAGCGGAATAATTTCTAAAAAATTTTCAATTTTATAAACTTATTAAAGCTAGATGGCAGGAAGACCATTTCCCAAAATATTGCAGATCACATCGGGCTTAAAATCAGCTACAGAGTAAGATATTTATTTATTTTTGTCTTTACATTAAATAAACGTGTAATTTGATGCATTGCAAAACTAAGGCATTCAGAAAATTTCAACGTCTTCGTGGACAAGAAGATGGTCTCGCAGGATTAGAAGAATACACGCCCGAACAACTATTTTTTATAGTTTTCGGAACGGTAAAGATTATAGAAATATTAAATCTATTTAACAATTTGTGGTAATTTTCATACTTTTTAAAATAAAGAATTGGTGCGAAACAAAAGGCCCAACAAACAATTATTGGAAAAAAGAAAAATCCGATCACTCTCCTTCCAAATTTAGGCAAGTTCTGTAAGACTTTTCCGTTATTTTCGTGGCATAAATTAAACAGTGAATTCAGGAGGAATTATAACTTGAAAATATAGAGAGAAAATTGCATTAATAGCCTCATTTTCGAAAAATCTGGACATTTGCAAATGTGACGCCATTTTCGTTTTTTATCGTATTGTATAGCACGTAATTTAACGCTCAAATTATGGAAAAAGTCAATTATAAAAGATTATGTTTCTTATTTACAATTAGCACATTAATGTATTAAGTCAATTAATTATAAAATTAAATAATTACAAATTATAATAAAGTACTGGAGTTGTTTCCATTTGCTCATATCTACTTTGATTCTACTTGTTTCCAAAATTGGGCCAAAGCCACCCTAATGGGCCTAAGTCACCCCAGTTTACGGTACTGGAGTTGTTTCCATTTGCTCATATCTACTTTGATTCTACTATGAATCCGTTCCTAAGGATTTGATTGCATAAAGCGGCTGATTTTATTAAGCAGCGATTTTACAAAGCGGCGGGCACTGTGTTTCCGAATATTTTATTCTGTAAAAGTTAACAAAAACTATAAATGAAAAATGTTATTTCATCTTATATTACTAAATTTGATTTTGTGATATTTGTTTGTGATATTTCGATCAAAAAGTTATTACTTTTGACTGCTCTCTATGTTCAACGTCTTGTTTTCTCAATTAATCCTAAAGCGATTTTGAATAAACAAATCAGTTTGGTTTTATTTATAGCTGTCAAAAATATTCGGAGTTACAAAAATGTTTAACTGACCATAACGGTGCATAAACAAATATGATATCCAGTTTGTACTTTTTATATTTTAAAGACCGTAACAACAGAAAAAATATTCAGTTCTGAAAAACAAAGACATATATATTATTATTATTATTATTATTTGAATTCCTGCTATTCTCTTCGGGAGCATTCACTCAAAATATGAATAATAAGATAGTTCTGTGCTAGATGCCACCTGAGATAGATGGCCAACCTGCAAACCGTGGCCATTTTAATATTCGCCCAAACATATGGCGGGATTTTTAAACTGTTCAAAATGGTTACTTGTTGTCTGTGGCCATGTCCAGTGATATTTAATTTCGGCACCCTGTGTGCAATACCTACTAGGCGGCCAGCAAATCGTGTTTTCATCAGAAATGCCAAATAGACTCTAGCATGCTCAGCTGATAGAAGATATAAAGTGACAAAATTCCGAAACAAAATATTAATTAGTGATTTCTTTCTTTAGATTTAATCGTTAAACTGTATCATAAACTTTGTATTTTAAACTTTGATGTTTAATAAAGAAATTTGTAGTTAACTGTCTAGTGGCAACCTGTGCTTGGATAGCGACAATCTCAGCCACCGAAATCTGGCCACCTAGCACAGGTTTTCCTGAAAATGAGATAGCTGAATTATATACTAATCTATTTTAATTTAATTACTGTATAGCTTAATAATTAAAAATTCTTAATTAAAATAGTTCAATAAATTTGATAAATTAGTCTCATTTCTAATACTACTAATAATAAATTCCTAATAATTAATTAGTTAATTTAATTTATTTATAAATCATATTAAGAAGAGCCAACTCTACTATTGCAGAAAAAAGGAAGTATTGTTATTTACGAGAAAGTTACTTTATTTGCAAGAATGACATGGGAGCCATGAATGTCAGATATTAAATTTATTCAAAATTTTGTAAATTACAGCCATAATTACTCCATACATATATTTTAAATTTATCAATCATTCAATCACCGTTGATATCATTACTATTTTCAATTTATTATTTTTTTAACAATAAAAAAGATATTTAATTAAATATATCGATATTAAATTAAAACTAAATTACATAATTTAATTATTATTTAATAAATCTATCTTTAAAACATATGGCATCTCTTTTTTGGATTGATATTGGATCTCTTTTTGCAGTTAAAAGCTTTCGAGAATTCTTTCATGTTAGTCAAAGTTCCTAACACCCTACAGAAAGCAGAATAATCTCAATAATAAATTTTATTTTATATCTATATATTTAATGCATAGATTAAAAATATTTTACAAAATAATTTGACTTATATACTATAGCGTGTTTCCATTAATTGTAGCATAAATAAAATGGTGGATTCATCTCAAAGTTCTAAATCGAAAATATAGTTTTGAAAATTACATTCCTGGCTCCCATATCATTCTTGCAAATAAAGTAACTTTCTCGGAAATAACAATACTTCCTTTTTTCTGCAATAGTAGATTTGGCTCTTCTTAATATGATTTATAAATAAATTAAATTAACTAATTAATTATTAGGAATTTATTATTAGTAGTATTAGAAATGAGACTAATTTATCAAATTTATTGAACTATTTTAATTAAGAATTTTTAATTATTAAGCTATACAGTAATTAAATTAAAATAGATTAGTCCAATTGATTTTAAATATTCAAATAATTTTGTTTTCCTAAGTAGAATCAAAGTAGATATGAGCAAATGGAAACAACTCCAGTACCGTAAACTGGGGTGACTTAGGCCCATTAGGGTGGCTTTGGCCCAATTTTGGAAACGTGTTTCTGTTTTAAATTTATCACCAATTTTTAAAGATGTAACAAAAAACAATAAAAATATAAATAAACAAATGTTTTTTATGACATCTTTAAAAATTGGTGATAAATTTAAAACAGAAACACGTTTCCAAAATTGGGCCAAAGCCACCCTAATGGGCCTAAGTCACCCCAGTTTACGGTA
>AYEL01075102.1:0-26334 GCA_000484575.1 Olivierus martensii | reverse complement strand
GCCACACTTATGCGAAAAGCGCGAAATTTGAATCGATGTCATCTTTCAGATGTATAAACACGCCTACCAAATTTTGTTTATCTAACACAAGTCTTTCTTGGTGTTGGGATTTTTTTTTCCGTCAGTGTATTTCGTTGTCCGTATATAAGGTTTAACGCTGGATGCACTAGCCCACAAAGCTTAATTTCTTCATGATGTTCTGCCATGGGTTTCTTTCTGAGCACACGGTAGCTTAAAACAATATGGGGGTCCCATAAGCAAAAATAAATCAAACTTACATCTTCCACCAGTACGTGGGGGAAGATGGAAGCTATTAAAGGTTTTTTCATTCCTTAAATATTTCAAGCAATTAACGTGAAAATAATTAAAGCTATCATGTGAAATAGTTATTTATGTATAGATTAAAATCATTTTGAGAATATAAAATGCATTTTATTCTAAGCAATTCTTAAAAAAAAAAGGAAAAAGCAATCAGCTGAATTAATGACAACAGAAGAGAAAAGGGAGGAAATGAAAAGGAAGAAGACTGTTCCAGTTAAACCAAAAGAAAAAAGAAACAACAGAAGAGAAAAAGAAAATTGAGTTCGTCATCATCATCTTCAATTCAGGATATTGTGATAGGCAGTAGTTATGACGAGGATGTTGAATATCAGGATTTTTGTGTTGAGTGTACGGGGTATTATTATGATAAGAAGGGACCGAAATGTGACTGGATTGAATGCATTAAATGCAAGAAATTGTTGCATGATATTTGTAGTAAAGACAGTTTCACTTGCAAAAAATGCTAGAGAATTGTATGCTATTTTTTCTTTTTTATTTTCCAACTTTTCTAATTCAAAAGATATATGTACTCAAAATTTCGTTTTTTCGACACTGACCGATCATCAAAAATCAGCGACAATGACGGATCATCAAAAATCAATGGTACTTCTAGCAGCCCTAGAAACTTGAAATTTGGGATAAAGATAATGTTTAGGGTAAAAAGAAAGGAAAATTTAAAAAATCCGGAAAATCCGCATTCGCAGCCGCAGTACGTTGATGTTCCTCGTTTGCTGTCGGCAACCTTAATTGTTATTCTATTCTATAAATAATAAACAAAGATAACCTTATAGGGAAGTTTTATGCACATTAATCCAAAATATTGTATAACTCACAAAAAGAAGTGAAATCCCATCAAAAAACATTTCATGTAAAAATTGTAGCCAAGTGTAGTGCCTCTGTATCCGTAAAAAGTTGTGAGATATCATGAGAGCCAAGTCTAGCGCTTTTATTTACTCTGACACTTTTATTCATAAATCACTCCAAGTTAAAGAACATTTTGTGACTTGGCAATTACACAGCACGTGAATGTGACGGCTGTGCTTACCATTTTAATATTCACATTTATAGTAAACTATTGCATAAGATATTACAACAATATTAATATAGAAACTAAACATGTATTATTTATAAAGTGTATTATTATTTTACATAACATTGTAAAATTGTAAGGCTGTGAGTTGTAACTTCCTTATGCTGCGTAATTGCCAAGTCACAAAATGTTCTTTAACTACAGATACAATGACTTAGAGTGATTTGTGAATAAAACTGTCAGAAAGGGCGCTAGACTTGGCTCTCATGATATCTCACAACTTTTTACGGATACAGAGGCACGAGACTTGGCTACATTTTTAACATGAAATGTTTTTTGATGGGATAATATTAATAAGTTATATTTTTACATATGAAACAAATATTAAATAGTATTATTTTAATAATAGAGCTATTGAAATGTAACATTCTATAAGAGATTTATTGTGTATACTATCACTCAGTCAAAATTATTAAAAATTTCAACAGAAATTCCATATTTGCAGAAATTATTGTGTACAGTTAATGAACTGATAAATCAAATAAACTATTATTTAAAATAATAATAAATTTTGACTTACCTTATTGTTAGAAATAAAATTTCGTATCTTGCGCTGATATTAATTTTTTCTTATATATAAATTAAGTCTATACTTATCATTGAATCAGAGGATTTCCTTATTTCTGGAAAAATCATGCTAGAATCATTCTAAGAAAAACTATTTTCCTTCCAATTTCTTTAGTAAAAAAATATTTTAAAAATACTACTTTTATTTGAGCTTGTAAAATAAATAAGCACAACTGTAATTTTATACGACATATGGTAAAAATATTATAAAATAATAATTTTTTTTTATTTATTCATGTTCAATATGTATGAAAAATTTAAACGAGAGGGAGTTTTATGAATTATAATTTATAATGTCAATACGTGCAGCAAGTAGGAAATTTTGTCTTAATTAATAAGAAAAAAATATATTTATTTCCTATTATGGTTAATATCGTATTATCATTCCGAGAATAGTAAATTAATTTTACATTTTCATATATTTTTAATTATTATGGAGATTAATATACAGTAATACGCTTATTAAAGTGACGATAGGACCGGAATGTTTCTCAAAAAAGATGCAGAATCTGGTTTCGTGGTATGGAATTCAAACCTGGAACCAGGTTTGAAATCTGTACTACGATAGAACCGGAAATCGGTTCCGATTAGTCAGGCGAAAAGCAGATCGAGAGATATTGCAATGATTGCGAAGTACAGTAATCACTGATTAACTCTTATTATAGGAATCATTATGCGAAAATTCTATTCGCTTTAACTTTTATGCGTTAGATATTAACCTGATAATTATATTTATAAAAGTATTTGATAGATACCGAATGCTAAATCTGATTAATAAGCGAACTAGGGCAGTTTGAAAATAAATAGTGAAAGTTCGTCCATATATTTCGTTCATTCTTATCTCCTTCACAGATCGCACCGTTCAATCGATTTCAATAAAAATTTCTTAGATTACTTGAGATTCTCCGATAATTTCAACACAATACAGTGAAGATGAAGAGAAATATGGGATCACTTCTTCATAAACAATTTGTATAGATATCGTATTTTCCAATCGGTTTCGACAATATTCAGAATATAAGTATATCCTAGCTCAATTTACCTCTTTTAGAAATTGTGGCCCAATTAGCTAAAATTAACGTGTGTAGAAAATGATAATTTCCTTCACTAGAAACGCCTCTATAGATCACATCTTTCAACTAATTTCGACCCAATCTGGAATATAAATGTTATTTATGTTATTTAAAACTTTGAAAATTTCAGCGCAATATGGCCAAAGTTGAAGATGTAGGGATGGTTCGGGACCAAGAAGATTAGTTCCGGATGAAACAGGAAGTGTCGGCCATCTTTTTCCTGTCGCTTTGGAAATTGTAGGCCTATTCGGCAATTCAGAATTCTTAAGAAATCTGAACAATGATCGTTCGGCATTGAATTCTGACGTATGTCTGACTGAAGCGCAACGTTCGGCAAATCAGACAACTGACGAGTTCTGAAGTCAGATAGTCAGACCTTCGTAAGTCACCTCTGTAATTGTATGCGCACGACAAAGTTTTGGCTGCATACACTTCATGTAAATGCACCTTAAGGAGCTCTGCAACAATCCTAGCTTACCAGTTACCTTCCCATCATAACTGCTAGACCACTGAAGCTATGGAGCAGATTGATTCTTCATATATTAATATTAATTTAGAATTATTGTTATTTTTTTATTTTTATTTTTTTATGGATATCAGACTCCACTGACAGATCTATGATCAAATTAATTTAATCATTAATTCATAGGTAGTGCCACTCTTTGGTTTAATCATTAGTATATTTATTAATTATAAGATGGCTCAAACATTAGTTTAAATTTTTTCAAATTATTAAAATTTTCATATATATATGTTACTGTCAAAACCCGATTTGTCTAGCTGAAATTAGTTTGAACAAAGCCCATTCGTGAATACTAGTATTAATTGTAGTATATCTTAGTGAATTACTAATACTAGTATGTATTTTCACCATATGCAAGCGGATCAAAATCGGTGGGGAGTCAGCTGTGTCCTCCTCTTGTAAGATATTTTAGGGAAAACTGGAATTGATGGAGAAATTAAAAAGTTAATAAGTGTTCGTTGATCAGTTATAGAACTTTGTATTATTATTATTATTATTATTATTATCTTTTAATCTAATTTCCATTATTTTTTATATCCCGGCATCTATCATTTTCTTGTATCAATAGTTTTTTGGGAGTCCCAACGAAAATGATTTATCAAGATTACATTGTATATAACAGCAAAGTATAGTATATACTATATAATAAAAAAAATCAAAAATTATATATTTTTGACATGCACTGCTTAATGTTATCAATCAGTTATTGTTATCAAAATAGATCAGTCCCAAAGTGATTCTAATAAGCAGCTTTTACTGTACTAACACAAAGCAAAGGATGAATAAAAATATTAGGAAGAAAGGTTTGAAGGAATCTAACTTTATATTTCACATAAGCATAAAATGGTTCAGTATTCACTAATTTAGTATTCGCAAAGAATTTACAGAACATTACTACTGCAAATAACGAGAATTGACTGTAGTTGCATACTATTTTTTACAATAAATGAACCAATAAAACTAAGCTAAATAGATAAAGTGCTTCATATTAACTATTGATTTTCATGGTGCAAAGCTGCATGAAAAGCTAAAAAAGGTATCGAAATGCTACAATCTGGCCATGGCAGGTATATACTTTAACTTGATACGAAAATATAAATTTTCTTCACCAGTTGATTAAGAAAAATCATAAAAAGTAAATTGAATATTCATATTATTAAATTGGTAATGAACATCAAAACAATTTATCCCAAAACAATTTGAGGAACCAGTATACAACAAAAATTAAAATATGAAATCAAATTATATAATTATTGATTTAAACTATAGCAGATAATTGATTAACAATGAAATAGTTTCTCCAGAAACTGAAAAGTGGCACACAGGGTGCCCACATTTCTATGGACCAGGCATTTTTCTTGAAAACTACTAGATATATGTGAAAACTATAAAATGTGTCCTATTAAATTTTCCTTTCAAATTACAATCCAACATTAAGATTTTATTCTGTGCATCCTCTTGTGCAACTTAGTTTTTTTCTTTTATAGCATGTTTCAACTTAGTTTTTTCGAATGGAAGTGTATTATTTTTCTAACAATCTGATTCAGCCAATTTTTGTGCAATTTTCATGGTAGAATTATTTTTCTAAGACCAATATTTTCAGATATAGTTAAGAATAAAGGAACTATTCAGAAAAACAATTTTATATTTAAATCTATGATATTGCCAGTTCTAATGTTTTTGTAAATTTCTCCATTTTCTCTCCGTAATACCATTTTTAGCATTCTCTTCTTTAATTTCTTCTTAATTATTCAAAATGTGATTAAGTTTACACAGTATGTCCTATAAAAGTAAAATTATGTCTTGACAATATTCACATCTTTTCGATCGTACAAAACTTTTTTTGCACACTTTTCAATCTGGATGATTAAGCGGCAGTGCATTCAAATGCCTATCATAATACTAACATTGAATATTTTAAACAGAAGAGCTGAAAATATCACATTCTCTCTTGGCACTTACATTTAGAAAGTAAAATTATGATTTTTATTAGAAATTTATGTGATAGTATCATATGCGTAACTACAATTCAATATAAACAAAATCTAGGATATGGTTTCACATATTGTAAATAAATTTGTTTATTCCTAATTCGGTGGTTGACAGTATGAAAGCCAACACACAAATTTTTGATCCAGCGTAACTTATCCTAAAATGAAAAAGAATTTTAATAATGGATTCTCCAATAATTTTATATCTTGAAACATTTTTTAGGAATACAATATTAATACAATATTATTTTTATGTTAACATATAGTCATATGGCTTTCGTTTTATTAATAGTGTACTGTATATAATAATTAGTAAATATATAACTTATACAAAAGAAAATTATATTATATCAGTGTGTCTTGCTTTGTCTTATCTGTGTTATTTTTACGCCACTTTTCAACTAATACTAAGGCATTTTCCAAGTCGTATTATTATATATAATTTTTATATATATTCCAATGATTAAAAAGTATTTATTTATACATTTAAAATTTGTACATTTTTTTTTTACCAGTAATGTCATGCTAAATTGAGAAAATACCAAGTCCATAGAAATGTGGGCAGTCTGCATATTTATTCAATTCATTAATTTGAAATTAAAAAAAAAACAAGGAATACCAATATAATTTCAAAAAAATACTCTTAAGATAATTTGCCTTATTTTATATATTTCAATAACAAAAATATATAATTGTTAAATTTTTTGTGTAAATCAACAAAAATACTATATAAAAGTTAAGATGGAAAATAAAATTTTCCCCAATTAACTTTTAAATTTAATTTATGAAAGACCACATATCCATTTTGCTAATGATTATGTGAGGCAAATGTGTTTGTTGACCCATGTCTATTCAACCATTATCAGGCCACAACAGATCAATGCTGTGAGAATTGGATTTCATCTTCTTGGCTTAGCAGAAAAACCAATTATTAGAAATAAAATTTTTTAATTAAGTTATGATATGAAAATTATAATATTTACCTTTGCATGTCCATGCTTGCCAGTTTTTGAGGTACTCATTTCCATGATTTTGCAGGGACGATTTTTTAACATAACATAACCATTTTTACGCAGGGAAGAGCACTGGACTGGATAAGTAGTTGATGCACCAGCATTGGCTTCTGTATAATCATCAGCTTCTTCCATTTTTGATTTATTATAAGAATTTCTACAAAACTAAAAATATTTTAATGAGACTAAATAGATATTGTAAATGAAAAACTATTTGAAGGATAAAAAGATTTAGCAGAAATTATTTCCCTAGCTAATCAAATAACTTATAAGAATACCTCACTAATATGGCAAGTTATTAGTCAGACCACCACCATAAAACAGTCCTTTTTTCAGATGCCAGTGAATATAAAAACCTATTTTCCATCTGTTCTTAAATTTTATCACCACAATAAAACATTTTTCAAAACAGTTTGTTACAAATAAACTACATTGATGGGGTCATTTGAATTATTTACATAAAGAAACAGAAATGGAAGTTTTGCATCTTGGTGTCCCAAAAATCTTTGCTACAAATTCGGAATGGCAAGCAATTTGCCAGCAAATTTATTTAGAAGGGAAAAAAATTTTAAAATGCAAAAATAAAAATAATTAGCACTTCTAAATATCAATCATTCATAAATATAAATGATGAAATGAAAAATTAATAGTAATGGATAACAACAATTTTGATAGAAGTGAGAAAAATATCATTCAATATGAGTTAGATTAATTGACAAAGGTATCAGTAAATCATACAATCATCTCTTATTTGCATAGCATTATGTAGCATTTAAAATATTTAATTTTAGCATCTATTTTTATTAAATATAAATTCAAATAATAAAGTTCAATACATTTTAAAACTATTATATGCATACAATTTAAGGATGATATAACAGTAACAAAAACAATATCATGACAATTATTAAAATATATCATATGGAGAAATATAGACAAAAAACATTAATATAAAAATAAAACAGACCAAAAAATTAAAATTTACTAAAACTAAGCACGGAACATGTTTGCATAGATGATTTGTTTAGATTAATGCAACCAGTTATAACTATATGTGCTGAAGAATCTTTCAATATCCATTATTTACCAGACACCAAATTAATTTGATAGCATCACAAGCAAACTCTTCATATTTTATTTTTGTTGCCACTGATAATTGCAATATATCCAGTTTTAATGCACTTTTTACATTACTTAAAAGTTGTTTAACAAAATGCTCATATTCTTCTAGGCAATGAACTTCTGTTAATGATGTAAATAATGGTATATTCTTAAATAACAACCATTTGTTTCACATTAATGTTACATTTTGAACCTGCTATAGATAGGTTGAAAAGTTCACTTAATGTTTCATAATACAAACTTCTCTCATTTAACACTAAATATATGATTTGAGCTTGAGTAGACATTTGAACAACCTCTTTAATTATAATATTTTAACTTCTTTTGCTGACAATAGTGGAAGAAAAAAGTTCATTAGTTTTGCTGGGGAAAATTCTATCATTATTATTTCATAGACTACGTTTTATGCCTTCAATTTCTTTCCATTATAAATGGGCAAAGGGATAGGAAGAACCTTCTAATTGGTCTGTAAAATATATGAATTTAATTCAAATTTCATTTACATATTTAATTTGAGCTGTTATCAAAATAGGCCAGACTTGTATAGTTCAATACAAGTTATTTCCACTTTTTATTTTGGTAGTTTGGAAAAATTCCAATAGCAGCTCAAAATCTGGGCCAGATTAAGCTATTGCAGTGCTATGGCAATGACAGTTTCTTTTCTTCATGTGATAATGATAATGATTTCTTAATGCCTTAAGAAATACATTGGTGCTTTCATAAAAATTGATTCAGCCTATTTTGCCTTATAACTGAACATAATACAGAGTGTCCCACATAAAACTGGTACGTCTCACGTACTGGTTAATTTATCTCTAGTCAAATTGCTTGTGAAGTGGCAACACTGTCTCAAAAGTTGGTTACACTGCATTTTATTGAAAAGTTGAGCACAGATGTGTGTTCGTGCGTCAGTTGTTGTGAGAAGCTCGTATTGTTGAGTTGTTGCAATGTGTTGAATCAGTGCTTGTGGTAACAAGGAACATTTGTGACAGAAATGGGGCAGTTTGCATTAGAACAGCGAATTGATATTGTGGAATTTTACATAAAGACAGGCTCCACCAAGGAATGTAAAGAAATGTTTCAAGCGAAGTATCCTGGTAGGAAACTCCCCACTACTAGCACTATTCAATATCTGTACAAGAAATGGAGGACTGTAGGATCTGTTCAGAATGTGCAGAGGAATAGGCGACCGACAGTGAGGATCCCTGAAACTATAGACAGAATTTGCATGGGCATTATGAGAAGTCCCCGCAAGTTGGTAAGGAGGTTATCACAGCAGGTTGGTATATCTCGTACATCGTGTGCTAAAAGATATGAAATTAAAAGCCTATCGTGTGAGTGTGGTGCAAGAGTTGAAATTTGAGGATCAGGAAAAAAGAGTTCATTATTGTAACTGGCTGTTAACATCAATTGCTAATGGTTACTTGGACCCCTTGCTTTACTTCATGTCAGATGAGGCCTGGTTTCATTTGTCAGGTTATGTAAACTCCCAGAATTGCAGATACTGATCGCAGGACAACACACACCTTTGTATTACTTATTATTAGCATTATCTTTTAATCTAATTTCCATTATTTTTTATATCCCCGCATCTATCATTTTCTCATATCAATAGTTTTTTGGGAGTCCCAACGAAAACGATGAATTGAGATTACATTGTATATAACGGCAAAGTACAGTATATACTAATATAATAAAAAAAATCAAAAATTATATTTTTTTGACATACACTGCTTAATGTTATCAATCGGTTATTGTTATCAAAATAGACCAGTCCCAAAGTGATTCTAATAAGTGGCTTCTACTGTATTATTTTAAACAGCACTTCAGTAGGAAAATTTTACTTTAAAAATTTTATTCCATTAAATATGTACAATACAATTACATTTTTGATTGATTATGACTCTCTTCAGCTGAATTTTATATATATAAGACCAATTTTTATATTGCATTTTAATTCTGTACAATAGTTTTTATACAGCTGAAGAGGGTTGTAATTGATTGTAAATGTTACTATATTGTACACATTTAATGGAATAAAATTTTTTAAGTAAAATTTTCCTACTGAAATGCTGTTTAAAATAATATATATGTATTAATTAAATGTTGAATTAAAATGTTTTTGACCTAACAGTTGTCTGTAGACTGTAAGTCTGCCTATGATCATTCCTGTAAGTAGGATTTGTTAAAAAATTTTTCTGTTTAAATTTAAAAAATTTTAATATATCTAATTACTAGGTTCTTCCTTGAATTCATTAATTTTGCAAAGCATGAAAACCAGATGATGATAAAATTCCTGTAAACTATCAATCCACAGGAAACCACTCCCACATTTGACACATTGTAATATTTGTAATTAATTATTTCTAAAAATAGATCATTGCTTTGCAGTGTGGCAATCACTGATTTCACATTGTAACAAATTAATAAATTTCTGATTATATTATATAGAAAACTTTCATCAAATTTCCTGAATTTTTAATACAGATGCTCCTTGAGTTATGAACTTAAATACTTACAAATGTAATATTTTATTTTCAAATCTCAAAAAATTTCAAAAACTCTTCAAGAATTTTAAACATCATATCTGTTATCATATGCTAATCAATGCTCCAGCAACCAATATAATGTAAAACTATATAGTTTGTTAGCATACCATGGCAATATTTTAAGATGGCAATGATTGTATCAAAACATTCTCACTTTATAATCAAAGCTAATTATTCATAGCTGTGAAATAAAAACTTTTAATTTGATCCAGTTGTGAAATATATTACAAAACATATTATATAAAGATATTTTAATAATTTTAGAGATCAAAAAAATTAATTTTTAATAACAGTAGTAGCCAAATTGTGAACAAAACTTACATTTGAATATTATATATTTGATTAAAAATCAACAAAAAATAAAATTTTTATCTTGGTTGGAAATTATTACAATATAAACCAAAAATAAAAATTATCAGAAAATGTGACAAAATTAGAATATGAAATAAAATTTGATATAACATTCAATTTAGATGCTATCAAAGTTGAAGAATAATATATTATGCTTCTGGAGATCATGTTTTATTGCCCTTGTTCATGTCCCACTCCCACTGACACAATATCTCCAAATGAACTTGAATCAACCTCAGTCATAACATCTACCCCTTCTGTTTATAAATAAAATAAGAACTGCATTTGTTTTGACTTTAGAAAGTCAAAATAAATGAAGTTCTTATTTTAGAAGACTTTTGTTTCAAATATGATAGTTTACTTTGTTTGTCTATATGATTTTGATAAGGAGATATCAAATTACATAAAAATTTATTAAAAATAAAAAATATTTTATAGAAAAATGATATTTTTGTATTATAAAGAAGGCAGTTGTGAAAAATAAAACTTTTATTCATTCAGAAGATTATTAAAAAATAGCAAAATATTTTGAATTAAAATACGTACTTAAAGCCTGCACTGGATTGCACATTCACAGCAATTTATGTGACCACATCTAAGTTAAACAATATAATATATATGAATTTATTCTAACTACATATTTTTTATAATTTTTTAATGAAGTTAATTAATTTAGATAATGGTCCAGAAGTACATCAAAAAATTTAACATTACTTATTAAAACAGGAATTCCCTTTATGAACTTTTAATTTATATTTCAAAGAACAAATTATGCTTGTAAGTTAGGACTTGCTTATGTTGCATTTATAAATGGTCCACTACATTTATTCATCATAGTAAATTAATGAAACAAAGTTCAAAGAAACTAAACACAAAAGGTAGCCTTCAAGTAGGACAATTGCACATTGACTTGTATTGATGAAATTGCATTGATCATTTATGGAGCTTACTATATAATAACTATAAGTCAAAGATATTTAATTTAGTTAATTAAAATGTTTGTGAAAAGCAATACTATACAAAACTATACTTTTAGTAAAAAAAATAATATAAATTCCCTATTTCTTTGGATTGCAGGTATTAATCATTATGGAATTTTTTGTTAGTTACTTATTGATTAATAATTAATTATTGACTTGCCTAATGCTGAAAAACTATAACTATATATTTATTTATTATAAATTTTTATTTTCAGGGTTCTTCAGTTAATGAATCTTACTGATTCTCGGCTGGCTCAGAGTGGTTGTGAAAGACTTGAATTAGCCATGCTAAGTTTTTTTGAACAGTTTCGGAAAATATATGTTGGTGATCAAGTTCAAAAAACTTCTAAAGTGTACAGGAGGTTATCTGAAGTGTTAGGACTAAGTGATGAATCTATGGTGCTAAGTGTGTTTATTAGGAAAATGTAAGTATCATTTATTTTATAGTTTGAAGTTAAAATAGTCTGTTATATATACTGTAAATTTGAATAAGGAAAATTAATAAAAAATTTATGAATTTTTTTTATTCAAAAGGGTAATTTCAATTTTTTTACTGCAATTTTTTTACCAAATAGTTTTACTATTTAGTTCTCCTAATTTCTTTATTCAGTTATAAATCCAATAAAACTTTTTATAAAAAAAAAGACTAAAATAAAAGTTTTAGTGGTTAAAAATTATAACAGTTTATTATAAATTTTTAAAATTATTTTTGTAAATTAAAATTGATTTCTTAATATGAAAATTCATAAATTGAGGGAAAGTTGTATTTAGTTTCTGACCTTCTTTATAACACTACTCATAATAAAAAATAAATATAATATTGTTTTTCAGAAAATCAATTTAAATTATTCTTAATTTTAAAAAATCTTCATTATGTGCTGCCCTATGTAAAAATATAAATCGTTTTATAAATTTTAAATATTTATATCTAAATTTATGAAAATCTTTTAAAAATTATATATTATAATGACTAGATTTTAGTATGCTCATTTTGAGACATAAGTAATTTAATTACAACTAATAATAATGTTAATCAATAAAATAAGAATTCAGCAGTTACAGTAAGATTTATTACCATCAGATAACAATCATATTTCATACTTGAGAGATCATATTTTATTGCCCTTGTTTTTGTGTCATATTCATTCGTTCATTGCTTCTCAAATAAACTTGAATTACCCCAGCTAATAACATCTATGTCTCTGTTACAAATGAAACGGATAGACTGAAAACGTTTCTGTGACTGTATAATTACAATAAAGACCATTTTATATCCTATCTAAGTGCTAGAAAAAAGAATTTATCATTTAAAGGTAGTGTAATTTCGAACATTAATATAATTTTTAATCTGAAAATTCAATTTACAAGGTTTTTACTTCCTTTTTACAAGAAATTTATAATGGGTAAATATTTCAAATGTTGAATAAAGCATGCTTTGCTAATGCAGAAGAATATAAAGAATGCCAGTTTGCAACTGGGATTTTTAGTTCCAGTTTACCCATTGACTTGTTTTACTTTGCAATCAGCAACAACAATAAACAGGTTTAGTCAAGTTGTCTTAGGCTGTAGAGATGAGCCCTTGTTGTCCAGTCTGTAGTCAGGAATTCCTTAACACATGAATCTTTTTTAAAATGTGTTAGTAAATTGGTAAATAGTCCTTCATCCACATTGTAGAACATGATTAGTATGATAATGCAGTTCCAAAACACTAATAATAATAACAACAATAATAATACAGTAAATAATACTATAATGAAGAGGCACATGATAGTTCAACAAAATGATGACTAAAAACCACTGGACAAAAATAGGAGAATTCTGATGAAGAATGATATCAAATTCTGTTGACAAGCAGAATGCTCATATACTAGATTATGCTCTAGGCAGTATTCAGGATTGATTCAGTATTCAGATGAATTTATAGACCATTATGATTAATAATGACAAATTTATATATTTTTATGAAGAATTCAGATGGTGCTCTGCTTCTGCCTCCATCCATTGTTTTCTGTCACTTGGGAGTCAGTTCGAAGATGAAATGAGACATGACTCCAGGTAAACCTCATTATTTAATAATGATGTAATTAAATTATTGATTAATGAATTCAAAAAAATTGTTAGTTGTTATTTCTTGTGAGATCAGCAACAGCCAAACTTCACAAGTTATCATTATCTGTCCTATTTTATTCCCAAAACTTACATATAAATTTTCAAAGGATGGAATATGGATTCAATTTCAGGTTTCTGGGTTGAAAGCCAAAACAGTTTCACTCTGTTAATCCACCCAACTCTGTGATGGGATTAATTGAAAGTGATGTATGCAGTTTGTTGGCTCAAGCCAAAATCTTCCAGAAAAATCTGGAGATTTGAATTCGGAAATGAACCCAAATCATCCAGAATAATGTAAATAATAATGCAAAAGTTTATCTGATGATTTAAGAAAGTAATGTCAATCAAAGTAGCTACATCTAAATTGCAACAAATATCCTAATTTCTTAGTACTGTCCTTTACTTATTTTTTATATATTAAGTGTTTTTATTAATTAATGTCTTATCACCGGTACTTACCATACAGCCATTCAATAGACAATGTAAAATTTTTTATGAATGTTGTAAAATAGTATTTTTCATTGAATTTAAATACTTTAAATGTTTTTTGTTTTGTTAATGATAAAATAACCAATACATTTGTATCATTTTTTTTATCTTATATCATTTATTTTTTGTCAATATGTGACATCTTTTTCTAACTGTTGGCTACTAAATTGCAAGGCAAATTTGGCCTGTCACATGCTGCTCAAACCTATGGAAGGGTTGGCGAAATTGCATTTATATTGCTTGTTTTTGATTAATTGTCATAGTGATTTGTTATTGTTATTATTTTCATACAAAGAATACTTTATGAAATTGCTAAACAAAGACACATATTGACTTTTAGAGGCTTTTTTTTTTTCTAGTTTTTGTGACACTAACCAGACTAGTAAATAGTAGTATGATTCCAGAAATCAATCTGGGATTGCTCAGGCCAGGATTGTATTGGCCAGTAGCTGCCAAAAGTGTATCAGATTGGATGGAAGAAAACACTTGCTTTCTACCAGAGAGGATTGGTAATCAATTTCCAGTCCTACTCATTGAGAAGTTTATTTGAGGTTCCAGATCCAAATCTGGCCCATCAATTCCATTTCTCTATAGTCTGGTTATCCCACCACTAAAATAAGCTCTGCCACAGTAATCAGCAAATAAAGTGGTGCTAAAAAAAGAACAGATATTGAAACTTTTCAAGTCTGATCTTTTAGGGATTGATGGGCTGAATTCAAATATCTTTTAAGAGAATGTGAAGATATGGAATGTGGAATTAAATCTGGATATTTCAGATAATAAACAATAACTTTACTATGCAGTATCTGCAGGTAGAGATCTAGATAATAATTCCTTCTTGGCAACTAGCCTCTTATTAGGGACTTTCTCTAAGAAAATTGCATTATTTAAATACTTTTATAACAATTAATACTAATTAATTGTTTGAAGTAATTTTTGTTGTTTATGTAAATAGATAATATTTTAGTGAAAATAGTTGATATTTTTGGGCTGAAGAATGCATTATAATTTTTTTAATAGTAAGTAATGGTACTTTAGATTCCAATTTATAAGAATTTGACACACAGCATATTTATACAAGCAATTTTTATAATCATTCCATTCTTGTAAACTGTGGTTAAAGTATAATGTTATAATATTTTTAATTTGTGATTATAATTATAGTATACAGGAGGGCCTCAACTTACAACAAAGTTGCATTCAAAAATTTCAGTCATAGTTCAAATCTATCATTACTCAGAATATAATTTCCATAGGCACAATGTTATTAATGGATGTTATGTTCCCCAATCATCAGAACTGAAAATATTCAATATACTTTTAAATAGTAGTAATATACAATAATGTTGAATAAATTGTTTATTCTTTAAAATGAGCAAATTATGCATTTTATGTCTATGTCTTTATATGGATAAAAATAAAAAAGCATAATGTAAAAACAAAGATGGAATGTTTATGTTATTTTCCTATGTCTGAGTTTCTAGCATTGACTGCATAATAAAGCAGTCATTTATCATCTTAAAGGATCCAGGTTCATTTCTGGGTCTCACATATTGTTTCTCAGGAATGGTCCAGGGCCTATCAGGCTGGTTGAATTCTATTCTTCAACCTTCTGGTTGATCCCACCATAGGTGTTGGACAACCTGTGGAGGGCTCTAAAAATGGCTACTACCAAAAGTATCCATTAATAAGTTAATTCAAATTAACTTACCCAAGTTTCTAGCAAATATAAGTAATTTTTATTTTTTAAAGCCATTTCTTATTGGCTGATTACTATGTAATGGTATCCATTCCAGACCCATCTATGAATTGTTCACATCTGTGGTAGAGCTAGTAGGACTTTACAGTAGGTAAATTGATGTCTGGGCTGGATCCATCAAAATTTTTCATGCTTCCATGCATTTAGGTTGGAGTTGAATGAGATGAACCTAGATACTTAAAAAATCTGGAGGTATGAGATCTGAAATTAAATGTGAATACTACATGATGGAGATACAACTTGCTTCCATTCTGCCAACAACTCAGCCATCCATTTCATTTATTATCATTATTGCAAAATCATTGATGATAGCTGTTGTAAGTATTAATTTTCATTGTATGTAATCACAGTCATAAGTCAGAGACCTCCTGTATAATAATAATTAGCATAGATAAATTTAACTTATATAAAATTTGATTTGAAAAAATAAACATAAATCAAGGACTTCCTGTAAATATTAATTATTGATATAACTCTTCTTAAGATGCTAAAGATTCATTGTGTCATAAATAACAAATTCTAAACCAGTGTTATTTTAACTTGCTATAGCACTGTTTTCGTTTTGTGATAACTCTTAATTAAAAGTTTAAAATTATTTGAATTCTTTAATATTTAATTGATAGCATTAATAAAATCTGATATTTTATTCTAATGTGTATTCATAGGAATTGATTATTTTCTTATTTATTATTATATATTTATTGTAATTTAATTTTTTTCTTTCAAGTATTACAAATCTAAAGTATTGGAGCAGCAGTGAACAAATAATATCAAAAACGCTGCAGTTGTTAAATGATTTATCAGTAGGTTATAGTAGTGTTCGTAAATTGGTTAAATTGGATGAAGTTCAGTTTATGCTCAACAATCATACTGTAAGTGATATTTATATATTTTAATATAGGTTAATACTTTTTAAATAGTATCATATTTTTCATATTTTTCACAAACTTAGAGTACTACTTAAAACTAATAAAAATTAAAAATGAAAATATAAAGTTATTATAAAGTTGACATTCCTTGAGGTAGTTAAATGTTTGAAAATTACACAAAATATTTTGCAAAGTTTTTGACACACACAAGATATTTTGTCAAATTAAATTTTTTATGACTAAGATCAGCTTTGATAAATTTAAAGCAAATTGAACATTGAAGCAGAATTCTGCCACTATATTGTCAAAGTGTTAACACTGACAATATAGTGGCATTTATTTATTTATAAACATATACACCCTACAAAATGAGGTAATTTTGGGTGTCCCCCTTATCACTGTTATAAGAAGAATTGAAAGTCGTACAGGCTCTAACAAAAGAAGGATCTGTAAGATTTTTCAAACTTTTTTACCTTGATCTGGAACAAATTCATTATTTGTGATTTGATCTGGGGCACATTATATTTGATAATTTCAGGTGGTAGATGTCCTTTCATAAATTTCATTAGCATTTGAATATCATGTTTATTTCTCAGTTCTTCAATAGTTGGTAAGTGTAAAATATTTGTAATTGAATCTTGAGTATTTGACAGATATATGCTGTTTATTTTTTTGATGATACGATTCCATTCTTCATTCAAATGATTTAGACTTGATACGAGTCCAGCAGAATATAGTTGTATGCTGTACACTCAGAAGATACGAATGCA
Source organism: Olivierus martensii (assembly GCA_000484575.1). Classification (NCBI taxonomy): domain Eukaryota; kingdom Metazoa; phylum Arthropoda; class Arachnida; order Scorpiones; family Buthidae; genus Olivierus; species Olivierus martensii. The sequence goes on along the minus strand of AYEL01075102.1, from coordinate 8,758 downwards.
GCATGAAACCAAGTTTGAAGAATATGCTTATCCTTTACTCTTGCGAAATATCTTGATGTAAAAGCAGATTTTCTACTTAATTGATTTATGTTGTTAATATGAAACTTGTAGGACAGGCGATTATCCAGAATTAAACCAAGATCATTATGAGATTCTACTGGAATAAAACGATTATTAATATGTGTGTTACTACTGATATTTCTATTATGTAAGGCAAATATCATATATTTAGATTTAGTTTTGTTGATCATCATGTTATTTTCAATAAATCAATTTTTAAGTTTGCCCAAATCCTCAAAAAGAACACAACTATTTATATTCAGTATTTTAAAATCATCCATATAAGCAATAACTGTTGATTCTATATTTAACTGAAAAACTGGATTCATAAAAAACACAAAAAAAGAAAGGCACTTAGAGTTGAACTCTGTGCAATGCCAATGGTTGGTGCGAAATCTGATAAATAAACATCCTCTTGAATAATCCTGTATTTTCTCTTCTGTAAGTATTTTATGATCCAATATATAAATATATATTCAACATGAGTATTTTTAATTAATTGTTTATATAAAATGTCAATTTGAATTGAGTCAAAAGCACCAGTTATATCAAGAAACAGAACATGAGTATGATGATGATTTTCCCAGTTGTTATAAATCATTTCAGTAAACTGTATGAGATTTGAAATTGTAGATTTTGTTCTTAGTGCAAAATTTAGAGCCCGGATCCTCCAGGGTGGTAAGCCAAAGCTTTACCACGCGGCCATCCGGCCGACTTCAAGAGTTCGGAATCGAAGTTGATTCTCTGAAAGAGAGTCGAAGCGTTTCCATTATAATAGGTAAATCCGCTAACAATAAAGATGAGAAATGAAATTCAGCAGGCTTTATCTTGATGCTTCCTGAAAAATCTAGAGATATGGGACCTGGAATTGAACTCCGGATTCTCCAGATTATAAACCAAGCGCTATCCAACCGACATAGAAAATAAAAATATAAAATTTTCCTTAAGTTACGAAACATGAGGGATAGGTTGGATGACTGTGTGATAAAGACTGGCGTACTACCTGAAGGACTGGGTATATAATTCTCAAGTCTCATATTGCTAAAATGTTTTACAGGTGAGTCCACTTCCGGTTGAACCTCATCCTTCGCCGGATTATTGATCCTACCAGGATATGGGCGGATCGTCATAAGCATAATGAAATACCTACTGCTTAATAATCTGCGGATAAAAAGCAGCATAAAATAAAGAACAACAGCATTCGAGCGATGAACTTTCGTGCAAGTGAACATATCAAATTTTATAAATTTTCAAAAATTACATAAGAATTTAAACAATACGATAGAGCAATGATCTGGCAACAAATGTAATGTAAAACTACTCTTTTGTTAACAGATGACGCCATTTTCAACCCTGAGAATACTAAGTGGAGGCATGAAACAGGGCTTTCTCACATTTCCAACTTCTGCAGAAGGATCAGCCAGAGTTGGAGAAAGGGGATCGATGGGCTGGATCCAAGACCCATGAATAAATTTTCTAAGAAATAAGAAGCGAAATCGAACCTGGATCCTCCAGTGTGGAAAATTGAAGTATTTCCATGCAGTCAATTCGACCGACTATAAAACTACCTGCAAGATAGTTATTTAACGTATACAGTATTTCAAGACACAGTAGCTTTAAAAAAAATTTATAATTGTTCATTTATATTCAAATCTTTGAAATAAAACACCCCTAATTTTTTCTATTAATAATATACTGTACATTACAAGATTGTATATAGTAAATGCTGTACTGAGTTCTGTGTAGTTTTACACTGCTTTCCGTCTAGTGGATACTAAACGACGAGGCATTTCCACACACCTCAAAGCTGCTCATTCTCCTGGTAGAGTCAGTCGTCAGGTGATGAATGGATTTCAATTACCTGGGCACGGAATCTTACTGAAAAACTAGATTGGGACACGGGAATTCAACCCAGATCCTTTAGCGTGGAAACACATTTCCACTGCTGTCATCCATGTTTATCATGAATAGATTTCGAGTTACGAATTTTTCTAATTACAAAGGAAACTTAAAATTGATTTTTGTTTACATCTCATGGAACATATATATATCAATCTTTTATTGATGGCATAGTTTATTCAATATTATTGATGGAATATTTCATTCTCACCATATAGAATGCAATTAAAATATCACATGAAACACTGTACTTTAACTAAAGCAGGCTACATAGCTAGCCAAAAGCACTTCTGAAATAAATACTGTAGTACAGTATTTCTGAGAGTGGTCATAGTTTGCTTTATATTTTGATTTTATAGTAATTTATATAAATTATTATTCATTTTTAATGTATAGTTAGAATTTACATAAATTATTATATAATAATTTATGTAAATTCAACTTATGCTTTCTTCAAGAAAATAAATGCATTATTTATTTTCATAGGAACATTTTTTTTTTTGTTAACAGATGACGCCACTCTCCATTTAGGGAGAATACTAAGTGACGGGGCGAAACAAGCCCTTCCACAGGCTGCCCACCCCTGCGGAGGGGTCAGCCGGATTGTGGAGGACGGGGATCGACGGGCCGGGCCCGGACCCCATGATAAATATTTTCAAGGGGTGGGACCCGAGACTCGAACCCGGGTCCTCCAGAGTGGAAAGCCGAAGCGTTTCCACGCGGCCAATCCGGCCGACTCATAGGAACATTTGTGAGTCGTTTACAAGCCAAATCGATTAACTCCACTTTTTGAAGTTTTTTTAAATTTTAGTATTAAAACACTTAACTCTTGATTATTTACAGTGGCGTAACTAGCATGAGTGGCACCGGGTCGGATATCGATGGTGTCACCCCAAGAATGAAAACTGTTAAAATTAATAAAAATCCGATAAACGTACAGTATGATATTATTTAATTAATACAAATGAGAGTCATTAATAATCAAGAATCAAGTTACAATATTATGATGATAATAGTATTGTTTTATTCTTTCACATTGATGTATGAAAGTGAAAGTTGGGTATGGCAAAAAAAGAATGAGAGTATAATTAATATACTCTCATATACATATTATGTACAAACACTTAAAATCTCTTCTTTCTAGCCTTAACAACTGCAAACTCGGAAATCACATCTTCAAAATTTATATTTTGTGTTGCCTCATGTTCTATTGTTAATATGCCAAGATTGTTAAGTCTCGTTTGGGTCATTGTTGTCCGCAAGAAATTTTTAATTAATTTTAGTTTGCTGAAACTCCTCTCACACGAAGCAATTGATACGCAAATTGTCATAAATAACTGTAGTGCTACCATAAGATTCGGAAGAGATTCTGTAAAATCCCATTTCACGATGAATTTCAAAAAGTCTAGACACACCTAATTTGAAACTGTAACATTGGCCGCTTTTAAATGTCTTCTCAACCTTGGTATCTCTACGAGGAGTTCTGTTTCTGAGACCTCATCATAAAAACCAGTAAATTTTGATACAGCTAATTTCAACTTTTCAATGTTCGCCAAAAGCAAAGTATTTGTCTGCACAACCTCGAACGATGAAGCTACATCTTGAACGGACTTCGATCTAGTTCGGAGTTCAATACCGAATCGGTCAAGACATTCCAATATATACTTTTGAATTTCAGCTCTCAGTGAGTCCTGCATCGGTGGCCAACTCACCAGACATTCGTTTTTTACGACGAATTCGTCTTTATATTGGAATGTCCAATATAGTCAGTAGTCCTCCGATTTTTTGTAAGTTTTTATTTTTTCATGGTCGGGTGTCACCCCCAAACGGGTGGCACCCGGTGCGGGCCGCCCCCACCTAGCTTCGCCACTGACTATTTATATTAAAAATAAATTTCCTTAATAGTTAGGCTTAACACCACTAAATGACAAAAATTTTTTGGCCATTGAATAATAAATAATTTATTTCATAAGCCAATTTGATTAACTCCATATTCTAATGTAAATCGTGGCAATAATGCAATTCAAACGTTTATAAGTGTCGTATTATGCTTAAGACAATTTTTTGAATTTACCCTTCAAAGTTAGAATTATATTTTGACATCTTTTAAAATCACTAAATTGGAAGGATCGATTGAGAGGCGTGTAGAAAAGGTGCGATACCACTTACATGAAAGTTTTGGCCAGTTTTTATTCAATAATTTTTTGGTTTTAGTCAAGATCTTTCTTTAGTCAACTAGGATACGACAATAAGAATTTAGTTAAGTAATTTTTTAATACAATAGTATATATTAGATGATAACAACAAACTGTTCATTTTGTCATAAAAAATAATTAATCGGTTACTGTTATATGTGGATATTAATAGAATAACGCCTTTGTAAAATAAATAATTTATTATATTAAACAAAGTAAAAGATGATTAAATACAAAAATAATGAGACTACTGAGACTATAACTCGATGACTAAGTCTAAAAATTGATTCCCACTAGCACGGAACCGCGGCGAAAAATATGCGCGTGACGAAAGCAGCGCGGTCATACCGCTGCCTAAAAATAGTTACCGTCCAATGTCTAGATGGATTCAACTTTTCCGCAACGGTAAAATCTATCGAGATAACATCCACCAATGAAATCCATGCATTTTGCGACGTTGAATTATTGGCAACCTTAACAGTCAGGATGGCGGGATTCTTTGTTATTAAATTTTATCTCTTTGATCAAAATGCATAGAAACATTGTTCGTATTTCTTATATTTTCGATCCAGCATTTTCCTTCCTCTATTTTGTTTCAGTTTCCACATTTACTGTAGCTCACTTGTCAGTTGTTAACATCATTTCGTGAACAGTGAGTGCCTTTCGTTGCTTAGCGTCCATTTTGTTTTAGATGAAATAAATCATGGGAACAACACTAAGATTCTTGGGGAAAGCGAAGCTTTCCAAGACTGTGGGAATCCGCAAGCGGAATTGCCCCCGCATTTATCTGCGACGGTTTTTCACCATTCCGCTTTCCGTGGTGGATAGTGGGAACCAATCTTAACTCTGCGTTCAGCCTTATTCTACCAATGCTCTGACATTGTCTAGCAACCAAACTTTTGTTTAACATTTGAAATATATATACTGTATTAACTTATTTTTAAAAATATTTTCAAGATTGAATTCGACAGTATTATTATTTTTTATTTTCACTTGCCAAATCGATTAACTCCCATCAGTTACACAAAAATTGTGATAAAAATAACGATTACTCCAAGGCTATATTATCTTATGCATTTTATATGTCTTTAGATAAAAGCTATATTTGTAGTAATATATTCTACAATGTTTATTTGAATTTATATTTTAAAGGAAATTTTAAAAAGCTACAATGTTTATTTGAATTTATATTTTAAAGGGAATTTTAAAAAATTTTATATATATATATATATATAGTTGGTGAGAAAAATGCATTCACAGTTTCAAAAAATTTTGGAATCTTATATTAATTTATAAATTAATATCACAATAAAAATTTCTAATTGAGCAGAATCATATCAGGCATTCTTTGTTTAGACTGTCATATTTTAGAGAAAAATTAAAAACTTTTTATTACAGAAAATTATTTACAAAATTATACAATTTAAAATATATTTAAAGTTACAAAATATTTTAAGTTTTTTTCAAATTCTTTTTGTAACATTCTAAACTACAAAGTGGAATTCCAGTTTTTGAACATGAATACTTTTTGAAATTTTTGCATCCTTTTACTCCACAATAAATTCTTGGAGGTGGTCTGAAATATTAAATAACATATTAAAATTAAAAATAGAATTTTAATTTAATTTGTTGATATATTAACTCACAATTTGGAAACATTAGGTAATAATGGATAATCTTGACCTGGAGGTAACAACAACAAAATTCTGTCTTGGTTATTTATGTATGTCATTTTTGGAGCATTTGTCTTTTTAGTTTGTTTCATCTGAATAAAAAATACAGAAAATTTATATTTTAATAAAATTAAATTATTATGCATTCATTTTATTTTAATTTAGATACTGAAAATATATATCTAATTTATACTGAAAAATATGATAAACAATTATTATTTTCAATGCATCAAAACTTTTCAAGCATTATTATTGTTTACAATTAATTGTACTTTATTTTGATCCTAATTCCTACCATTTTGTTTAACTGAAAGCTCAAAATTCTTAAAGCTTAATAATATAAAAAAAAAGTAAATCGTAACATAGAACAGCATACATATGGGAACATTATAACAGTCATTTTTAAATCTCTCAACAATAAAAGAACACATTTCAAACATGAAAATGTTATATACTCAAGGTTATTAATATTAAACAAACAGCGAACATAATATATATATATATATATATGAAACCTGACAATTTCTATAAGATATGTAAGATAATATGTGTTCTTTTATTGTAAAGAGATTTAAAAATGACTGTTATAATGTTCCCATATGTATTCTGTTCTATGTTACGAATTTTAAATTGTTTGATCTATTTTAAACTGTTCTATTAGCATTCTATTTTGTGAGTGAATGGCACTGAAGAGGGACCAGTCCTAGGTCCGAAAACGTTTTGCCATAATAAAAAGTTTTACTTGCTAAAGAGCTGTATTGACGTAATTATGTTTTCTACGATGGGATAAGTTGTTAATAACTTTCAAAATTTTTTTTGAATTATTTCTGTGTTGATACATATTTTTCCTAATATAATTAATTTTATCCTTTTTATAACTGTCAAATAATTTTCGTTTTAGCATCAAGTATTCATATCTATCAGTATAAAACCCTAACATTTTCCATCTTTTGTGTAACTTGTTTAATTTTTTCTGAATTCATTATCTGATATCAGCTGATATCCAACTTGGATGTTTGTTAATGATTTTACCGGTAGGCACATACCAATCAATGATATTGTCAATATGTTGGTAGATTCTCTTATATAAATCATCAAGGTCTATATCAGATTTGTAGACTTCGTGCCATGGGAATTTGCAAAATTCTTTGACAATGATTTCTCAATTGCATTTTTTCCATAGTTTTACATTGCAATATGAAATGTTTTTGGGATTTTTAGAATACTATTTGATAGTAAATGATCAGATGAGAAACCAATTGATTCATTAACATAAATATTCATAAATATCAGATCCAAGAAATTTTCTCCTCTAGAAGGAAAATTTATAATTTAAATTATAATAAATATTTTTGATAAATAATTTCTGATATTGAAATAAGAATGAATAGATAGGTGTATGATTATTCCATTCAATATTGGCAAAGTTGAAGTCTCCACATAGTAATATATATTACAGTAAAACCTGTTAAGTTGTACACTTCTATATGATGGACACCTCTCTATGTTACGACTTTCCTGAAACCCGAAAAATTGCCTATATTTTACTATATGTCCAAACCTCTATATCCTGGACACCTCTCTGTCTTGTATCTTGAAAAACTGTTTCTAATAAGATGAACACTTTTTCATTATTGGTTGAAATAAAATCTTAAATTTTATTTAGGTTTAGAAGATTAGCCAAAGGAATTGGTTGAAATAAAATCTTAAATTTTATTTAAGTTTAGAAGATTAACCAAAAATTTTATTTAGGTTTAGAAGATTAGCCAAAGGGAATTTTGTGAAAGAAAAACTTATAACATTGGTTAATCATGCCTCGAGATAATTTGTGAAAGAAAAACTTATAACATTGATTAATCATGCCTTGAGATGGTTGTTAGATGACTTATTTAATCCATAGTTTATTTATTACTGTAAATATAAACACTGAGCATTGAGAAAAATCAAACCAAAACTAGTCAAATTATAGTCAGAATATTATTGTAAATACAAACACTGAGCATTGAGAAAAATCAAACCAAAACTAAGCATTGAGAAAAATCAAACCAAAACTAGCTAAATTATAGCCAGAATATATATTATTGCAATAAAATTAGCATTGAGAAAAATCAAACAAAAATTTAGCCAAATTATAGCCAGAATATTTTATTGCAATAAAATTAAAAATATTTTGGCTATAAATAGCTAGATTTGGTATTTATAGACCTTGGTTTATATTTTATATTTTTTCTGTAAGAATTGTGTTTTGTTCTTCTATTGCTGTGATTAAGCTTTCGTTAGAGATCTTAAAAAGCAGTAAAAGAAAATCAAATAAACTGACATTAGACCAAAAGAAACAAATTACTGATCATTTAAAATTCTGGATGTAGTGAGATGGATTTAGGTTGCATGACAAGAAGTTTCACAGTTAACTATTCAGAAATGTTTTAAAAAAGCTGTGTTCCCTTACAGATTCAGGAAGGAATGCAAGAGGTGAATAACTTTTGCAAAGTCGCTGATTAGAATGAGTATCAATACTACTAATTATAACTATCTAACGGCTAGTGACTCTGCAATCCAGAGTTCGGCCTGAGCTCAGGTCTTTAACTAAGTTCTAACGTAAATCTACTTAACGTCAAAACAATCTAACAACACTTCACGTTAACCAGCAAAAACAAAACCGGAAACGGGAACTTACAACTAGAAGTAACAAACAAGTGTTAGAACTAGACGGACAAAAAAAACGATGTTAGAACTTATACTAATAATTGAATAATTTCTCAAACAAGTTAAATAACGAAAAATATAAAATTTATTAGACTCAAAAACACTTACAAAAGTGTTAATAAATGCTTTATTAAAACTCTAATAAAGCAACAATCAAATAAATCAACAAACTTGTTTAATCTCACTCAAATATCGACAATCAATTATTCACAAAAAGAGAACCTT
>AYEL01075101.1:0-16317 GCA_000484575.1 Olivierus martensii | reverse complement strand
ATGTTGAAACCATTGATAGACTGTAGTTTGTATTTGACATTTTTGAGTTTCATTTAAAATAATAAATGTTTCCAATTTGAATTGAATAAAGGCTTGCATTGACATGAAAATTTGGTGTTTAGTATGTTTAAAAAAAATTTGATTTTATGAATCTCTCTAAGTTGGACACCTCTCTAACTTGAACACATTTTGAAGGAACCAAATGTGTCCAACTTAGACAGGTTTCACTGTATTTGATATAATTTATTTATTTGATATAAAGGAATGTTATCAGAATGTTCAATGATTGGGAATTCCAGGAATAGTGAATATTATGTATGAATTTTGTTCATTGAGAAAAACTGGGAATTATGTATAGATTTTTCCTTAAATCAGGAAAATTAAGAAACATAATTTTAGTTTGCATTGTGATTTGAAATGTAATAAATTTGGAGAATTCAAGACATTAGTGATACTGTAATAACATTCATAAATTACTGCATTTAGCCTAAATTATTGAAAATAATGTAACATTCAAGCACTTTATATAGTTGGTTACTAAAAAGTCTTTATTCGGAATACTTTTGGTTATAAACAATCTTCAACGAAAAATACAAGAATTAGAACCATAAACATTTGGAATTGTATACATGCACTACAAGTTCTAGAAATTTTATAAAAATTTAACAAGAATATATAATAATAATAGCATTTTCAAACAAAGGGGACAGATTGTCACAGCCTCCCCTTCGCCAAATAATGTAAACAGTCCATATGCCGGAGGTCAACAATTGACCTTGGATGGACATTGTTTGACAATAATTAAGCATCCCTGGTGTATTCTGGTGTACTAGTTACTTGTTTCGACTGCAGATAACACAAAAATAATTGTATTGTTTAAATTTTTGGGTTACATTTAAAATATAACTAATATAAACAAACAATCAGCTGATTTCGAAAAACCGTTAGATATTTCCCGCCAGAATCTAGTATGCCAACTTCCGTGTCGAACGTCAAGTTCGAAAAACCGTTAGATATTTCCCGCCAGAATCTAGGAAGCCGAGTTCTGCGTCGATTGTCAAGCCAGGTTGCTTTGTTTCTCTGATAAGTTAAAATTTATAAATTTTTAAATATAACTAATTTATCGAATTTTGTGTGTGAAAAAGCGCTAAAATCGTATCATTACTGATGGTAATACTGAGTGGATGATGAATGTTGGGTCTGTTAATTAGTTTCAAGACAATGGTGCTGTCAGTGACAATTTCAGTTGGTTGTAGAGGAGTTAAGTAGATGATTTTAATGTAGTTAATACCTTTGTAGACAGCGAATAGTTCGGCTTGAACTATAGAACATTTCAGATGTAGTTTGTAGTAGGCTTGATACAAAACCATGTCCTTCTGATTTAATACCACGAAAGCTGTGCCTACATGTTTTTCTGTCTTGGAGCCATCAGCTTATGTCTTTGAAGTTCTTTGTGAAGTTGTGGAAGGAAGGCTGATGTAAGATGGCCGGGTGTCCTATTTCAAAGGAGGAGTTATTTCTAACCCATAGTTAGTTATGTCTAGAAGGATTTGTTTTAGTTCTTCAGTACAGTTGAGATTAGGGGGTTGGACGCTGTTGAGAGTGGTTACTGTGTTTCTATGCGTAGTGTTCCAGTAGAGACAGTTTTCACCAATTCTTAGATCAATGGGAACCAAAGCAGAAAGGAGAAGAATAGCTTCGGTTGGTGCAGTTCTGTAAGCACGACTGATATACAAGGCGGCCTTTCTTTGAATGCCAAGGAGTTTATTTTTAGTTTTGATTTTACTGACCGCTTTTTCCCAAATTGGGCATCCGTATGTAAGGATATGTTCTATCATTCCATGGTATATGGTGTGTGTGATGTTGGGGTCGATTCCTCAGGTGTTTGAAGCAATGAAGGTTAAGGTGTTGCAAAGTTGAGTAGCTTTATTAACAATGTAATCAATGTGGTGAGTCCAGTGAATTTTCCTGTCAAAAACAACACCTAAGTATTTAAGAGTGTTGACATTCTTGATTTTGTTCCTGCCTGTACTTATACTAATTCCTCTGCTTAGATCTTTGTTTTTAGTGAGAATGAGTACTTGAAATTTTACATAGTTTAATTTTTGTTTGGCATTATTTGCCCAGTTTTCAACAATTTCAAGAGCTTGATTGGCAAGGATTTCCAGTTGTTCTCTGTTTTTATGGGAAAGGAGAATCAACGTGTTGTCAGCGTATGCTTGAATAATGTCATTATTTGACATAGTTTTATTGAGGAGATCGTTAATAAGAAGGCACCAGAGGCCAGGCCCTGATCTTGAGCCCTGTGGGCAGCCCCTGTTGATTTCCTTACTGATGGAGATATTAAGAGTCTGGAATTCTATAGTTCTGTTTTTAAAGTAGCTTTGAAGTAGGATATAGATGTTTTTGGGACAGTTGATATTCCAGAGAACTTCCAGGATTTTGGGGTGCCAAGCATGGTCAAATGCCTCACGGAAGTCAATAGACATTAGTGGGTCGTGTACCTTGGAGTTTCAAGCATTGTTGATGGAGTTGGTAACATTTTGAAGGGCATCAGTAGTACTTTTACCAACTTGGTATGCATACTGTTGTTTGTTAACTTGGGCAGTTTTTGTGAATAAAATCCAGTTTATTCTTTGAATTAGAAGTCCTTCCAGTACTTTGCCCAAGTTAGAGATGAGGGAGATTGGTCTGTAATCACTTGGTTTATAGGTTTTCTTGTTAGATTTTTGAATAAGTTTGATCTCTGCCCTTTTCCAGCAGTTAAGAAAGTATCCCTGTTTAAGGCATTGGTTATAAAAACAGACAAAGACAATGGGTATTGCCTCAAAGGTGTTTTTAATCATTCTGCCTATGATTTTGTCAAGCCCAGGGGAGACTTTAGCTGGATTATTATATAGAATTTCTGCATTGCGGTGCATCAGGCAGCGCGGCATCGCCTATCTGATGCACTATACAAATGCAGATTGGAGTCGGCGGTGTGACGCACTCGATTGCTTCGGGTAAAATATGTTATTCCAGAATAAAAAATATTATTCTTGCTATAGAGCTGTAATGGACTGTTTTATTATAAATTTAACAAGTGTAATAAATGTAAAAATAATAAAAAATTGAATAGAGTTTAACATATTTTAAGGATTGAAGTAAGATAACATAAAAATAAAATAAAATCAGAGTAAAATAATGTACATGTTCATTAGTACAAAGTTGGGCTAAGCCTATTCATTACAAACAAGCACATAAACTTAATTGAGTATTAGAATTAATTTGATGTGAAAGGCCTTTATTGGAGGGCATAGATCCATGCCTGTGGAGTTCTTCTAGGAGTTTTTTGTTAATCACAAACTCCAAACTCATTCTTAAAATTATTTCTAAAGTTTCCACTATAGGCAATTCTTTATTGGAGTGGACAGATACTGCAATATTTTCTATTTCAGACTATTTTCTTAATAGAAGTATTCATTGGATGGATTGGTTACAGCAGACATAACCAATCCATCCAAAAAAGATTTATGGTATATTTTATTTAATGTATATTTCTTGTAATAAGCAGGATGATAAACAGTTATAAGTAAAATACTTTTGTCATTAATCTATTTCTTGTTATCAATTGTATTTTTTATAGCAGGTATAGCCAAACTAAGGTCTGCAGACCAGATGTAGTTGCAAGAAGTTTTAATCAAATCCATGTGACTTTCAGAAAATTTTAGAACAAACTCCATGCAGAAATAGTAGAAGTTATAGTAGCAAAGTCCGTGCAGTAATAGTAGTTTTATCAGTATAAAACAGTTACAATATATTTATCATATTAAATAATTTTGTAATAAATAAATGCATTAAATTTTATATGTAAATTTTTCAATAAAATACCATTATATTTATGATATAGGGTATTATTATTGATAAATATTTTATATAAATGTTTTTTTTAACAATGGCAGGCAAAGAAATTTTTAATTTGAATTTAATACACAATAAATAAAAGTTTGGCCATGCCTATTTTATAGTCTTTAAAATACTGTATTCGTATATGGATTTTTAAAAACTTCACATTGTTTCTTCTGATAAAATATTTGTTTTGAAAAATTTGCATTCTGTCAACCAGTGTAATTTGACTTTCTACAGAAATTATTTAATGAAATTAAAGTCATAATAATATAAAAGCAATGGTAATATTTTATATGAATACAGTTTTCCAATTCTTTCAAGACATAATGTTCTTTTATATAAATTTGAATCACTTATTAACATATGCAATTCAGTTGAAATAATTAACATATACATCTAATAAATGATATATTCTTATTTTGACATATATGTAATTTGTTTACAATGGATGATCGGTTAATGAACATAATCCGTTCCAAGACAATGTTCGATTCCGAATTGTTCGTTAACCGATTATCGATTTACCATAGGTTTTTATGGGAATTTGATTAATTCGTTCCGGAAACCCGATTTACCATAGGTTTTTATGGGAATTTGATTAATTCGTTCCGGAGATGATTTACCATAGGTTTTTATGGGAATTTGATTAATTCGTTCTGGAGACAATTTACCATAGGTTTTTATGGGAATTTGATTAATTCGTTCTGGAGACTAAAAAAACAAATAAAAATTATATAATTTCTTACTATATTCGTTCCGGAGACCCAAAAAAACATAAATAAAAAATTATATAAAATTTTTTATTTATGTTTTATATGTAATAACAATCTACATAGTCTTGCATTTTCATTTATTATGTTTATTTTCCGATAAAGAATCTGTCCAATATCGATTGCATTTTTCTCTCCTTCAGGATTTTTGGAAGTTATTAATAGCATTGTCGTGGTACAGATCTCCATGTCTATTGATCTTAATCTGGTATGGGTGCCATACTAACACCAAAAATTGTAAAATCTCTCTCTCTTATCTTCTTTAATAAATCTTTGATTTGTTTTATGTTGTCTCTGAGTTCATTTTAATCGGGAAAAACTACTGTTCTTCCATCCTTACCCATAAGTCCACGAACGCGCAAGGCCTAAGCCTGACATTGATTCGTTATGTTAGTTAAGCCGAAATATCCTCATGGAATAATTTTATCTGGCAGCGGCCATTTATAGAGCCACCAGATAAAATGGCTCCATCATGGCTGACCAACACCCATGATGGAGTCAACCGGAATATTGAAGGATGGGTTTCAATGGTCCAGGCCCAGATCTCTCCTAAAAAATTGGGACCCCCCAGATCCTCCAGAATGGTAAGCCACAGCTTTACCACGCAGCCATCCGGTTGATCTGTCATTCCTCAGTCCGCGGGTCCCATAGTTTGTTCTGCGAAGTGTTCATTATCTGAACAAGTGTTCGTTAACCGAACATAAAAATTTTTCAAAACAGTGTTCGTTATCCAAACTGTTCGTTAACCGATCACCCACTGTAGTTTTATGTTTATAATTAAATATTGTTTAATATAAATATTTCTTTAAATATGTTTGATATTTTAAATATTTGTTTGAGTAAATAAAAATAGATTGCTTATTTCATTGAGCTCAAGACATTAGATTTTAATTTTATAACTAGAATCAAATGTTTTATATTTACAATATATTTGAATAAGAATGCACTATATTATATTTGATTATATATGGGTAGTAATAATAAATAATTATAAAGAAGATTTAAATTTATATTATGTTATAATTTATGTTTTTTTTGTATATAATTTGCTAATATGATTTTTTTGATAATTTACAATAATTAGTTCATTTACTTGTTCAAGAAAATAAAATATGAAAATAATGTTTTTTTTTTTTTCAAATCAATATCATTTTCATTAAAATATTTTATTGAGAAGAATAGTTTTATAATTTCATAATTTTATGAATTAATTTTAAAATAGATGTAAAATGACATAAGTATTTGTCTGTTTTGATGCCTAATATTTTATTAGAAATTAATGTAATATCATTTTGAAATACATTGAACCATTTGATGCTTAGTTACAAAGACTAATTTAATATGGCTATATTCAGATGATTTAATTTTCAGTTGATTAAAAAAAAAATGACTAAAATATGATTATAATACATATAAATAATATTTTGTAATGTTATTTTAACCAAATAAAATTGATAAACTCATTCAATAAAAAAACTGTTTAATCAAAAATCATTTCTTGCTCTCTACATAAGTATACTTCAATTAAAAACTAATTGAAGTAGGCTAAATGGATAGCTGAAAACATTTTTGATTATATAGTTTATATTACTGAATGAGTTTTTCATTTTCTTTTATTTTGATTTTACAGTAAGAAGTCTTTTATTATTATTTTATTCCTTTTTAGTTATAAAATTGGTTTAGTTGATTATTATTTGTTTTTGTTAACAAATTGTTTTATAAATAATCTAAATTTACTAGCCAAATTATAGCCCTTGAAATTTTTACAGTAACTTTTAATGATTAGAAAGAATTTAAACTAATTTTAGCGCCATCTTGTAATTAGAATAATTATTATTTTATTAAATCAATGAGTGTTGCCATCTATTAATTAATAATTCAACCAGAATTTTTAACTAATTTATCCGATGTGAGTAATCAATAAATTAATTCTAAAAATTAATATAACTGTCTGAAAAATCAGTCTGCTCGTTGGCCTTGGTGGTCTAGCAGTATGACGTTGGGATGTTAGCTCAAAGGTCCCCGGTTCAATCCCAGGTTGAGGCGGATTTTTTCTTCAGATAAATCAGTTAAAAATTCTAGTTGAATTATTAATTAATAGATGGCGCTATTCATTGATTTAATAAAATAATAATTATTGTAATTACGAGATGGTGCTAAAATTAGTTTAAATTCTTTCTAATCATTAAAAGTTACCGTTAAAATTTCAAGGGCAATAATTTGGCTAGTAAATTTAGATTATTTGGAATAAGTTCCCTTGATGTTTGTATTATATTAAGTTTAAATTGTTTTATATATATATATATACGCAGTCACTCTCATAAGTATTCAACCAGACCCGTTGTGAATAACAAAATGTAAGCAAAAATGTAAATAATCATAGTAGAAAGAGAAATATTTGTATTGTATAATTTCTTCCCACTTCTTATTCAATGTAAATAATTCAGCTCAATTATTAAAAGTGACTTCTTATTCATGTAAATAATTCAGCTCAATTTTTAAAAGTGGAAAAATATATTTATTCAACTTGTAGATCTTTCACTGTTTTAAGCCATCTTCAGCACAATGTATAAGAATTCGAACATAAAAAACTTCTTATACGTTGTGCTGAAGATGGCTTAATAAAGCTGAAAGATCTACAAGTTTAGTAAAATATACTGTTGTTTAATAAAGCTGAAAGATCTACGTGTTTACTAAAAATATACTGTTTTTCCACTTTTAAAATTGTGCTGAATTTGTTTACTCGTTTTTCCCAGTACTCAGTGCCTTTTTGTAAGTACTGTTTAGCAAATTCAAGACATTTTTGTTTGTTTTTCTTACTGATGAAAGGCTTCCTTCTCACTACTCATCCATGGTAACCACTCCTGTAGAGTATTCTCCTTACTGTATCTTCACTTACATATTTTCCACAAATTCTTTCCACTTCAATGGTTATTTTTGGGGCACTAAGATGCAGGTTCTTCTTCATCATTCTTACAATGGCATGTTCGTCCCTTTGGTTCAGTAGTTTAGGATGCCCTGTCTGCGGCTTGTTGCAAAATCTATTTTCACGTTGCCATTGGTAAATGACGGATTTCACTGTTGAAAGCGGTTGCCATTCTTACAATGGCACGTTTGTCCGTTTGGCTCAGTAGTTTAGGACGCCCTGTCCGCGGCTTGTGCAAAATCTATTTTCACGTTGCCATTGGTAAATGACGGATTTCACTGTTGAAAGTGGTTTCTTCACTTTCTGTACAATTACTCTGTATGAATCTCCACTGGAACGGTGATTTATTATCAGCTGTCTGATGTCTTCTAATAATTCTTTACTTTTTCTACCCATGATGGTTTGAAAGCAGTGATAAGAGACCGCAGGTCAAATTTAGCTGTCTCCCTTACAAGCAATTGATATTTGTAGCTTCTTATCGTAAAAACCTCTACGATCTCAGTTGGAGAAGAATAGAAGTCGAATACTTTTACTACTTCTAAATTATATTTTATTTCGTATCTTTTTATTTATTTTGAATAAATAGTTACTGTGAGAAATGTTATAACAGTAATGTACAAAAAAGAAATTGCTTGATGCTTTGCGACACAAACAGAAATATGCAAATCACTTGTTTAGTTTTTGTGAGTTATCACTTGGAAGTTAAGCAGTTTATCAGATTTATAGAACTATACTTGTTTTTATATAAAACATTGTTGTTATATGAAAATGTACAGGGTCGAATACTTATGAGAGTGACTGTATATGGTTTCCCAGTATACTAGTTAATGTTACTAGATATACAGAAAAGAAATTATTACTATAAAGGCTGTTTATGAAATTATGGCCATAAAGTCAAATATGTGCAGTGCATGTCAAAGCAAACATGTCTGGAAGCAAACTGTTCCAGATGACTGATATAAACAATATAAAATCATACAAAATTAGGAAGAATAGTAAAACAAAGTGGTATGCCCCTCATAACAGATGTTCAAAATGTCCTCCATTGCTTGAATATATGTATCTTATTTTTATCAGTAAATGGTGCAAAAAGTTTTAGTGGGGAACTTGTATGGAACTTATCTTTATTGAGAAATTCCAACATTGCATCTCAAAACATCTTTATCAAAACTATAATACATACAAATCATATGCATTCTCAGCAAGCATTTTAAAATATTTCAGCTATCCACATAGCCTATTTTAGTTGAATTATATATAAAAATTGATTACTATTTAATTTTTCTCTTATAACTAATTAGGAAGACAAAAAATGCAAAATTAAAAATATAACAGATTATATGAAATTCTTTATTTTAATAATAATCTAGGATGGATAACAGTAATTGGCTTATAGAAGACCTTTTGCAGTAGAGGGTGGATAAGACCAGATGATAAGTTGGAATGAAGCCTGTGTACCAAATAAGTCTAGTTATATCAAGAAATGAAAAATATTAGAAATAATCATTATACATACACTTGATACAACCTAATACATGATTAGAATATAAGGATTACCTAACTATACCATTTATTTAGATATAGCTACAGATGGATTAAGATTTTAATGATTTGGTGACAGAAATAAACCCTTCAAATATTATCCATTGCTATTTAATTAGTTTTAACATTGTTTTTTTTTTTTTTTAATTTTATTCTTTTAATATTACCATAAAGTGTTTTTAAGTGTTAAGCAGATCGCAAAAAAGGAAATATAACAATCATTCTCAGTCTTCATACCTTAGAGTATAGCATTTTATTAAATGGCCAGACACTCAAGTAATCCAGAATACAACCCCAAAGCTCTCCACAAGCAGCCATGTAATTAACTCACCGCAGTGTAATTGGAAATAAAATGTCACAGTATAGTTGGTTTCATAAAGACTTCAGGTAATCAATCGCATCATTAAAAACTTTTTTTTTTTCATTCCTGCAAAAATATTGATTTTATTCCATTCCGATATCTGTTTTCTATCAAATAAAAAAATCTGATACAATTATGTTCATTTGTTGATTTTTTATTGAATTTAATGTAATCCGATCTATTTTCATTACGTAAACAAAGTATCATATTTCAAAATCATCATAAATATTTTGCTGTTGGTCAATATCTACAATGTTATTGTTTTCTGACAGTAGATGGTGTGTTCTAAATAAATGAGGTGTAAAATGTCATTTCCGGGTAGGGTGATAGAGTGGGCGTGTCACTAAACAAAGTTCAAAGTTTTATTACCCTTTTGTGTAAACAAAAAAAAGCTAACTTTAAATCTCTTTATCTCAAAACTTTTCTAACTATATGGAAGAATTTTTAAATGATTTGAAGAAATAAATATGCTTTTTTGAAAATAAGCCTAAAATTGTGGTTCAAAATTCATAAATTAATAATTTATTAATTTTTTTATAAGTTGATGTATAATATGCAAATTTAGCAGATGTCTTATTTAAAATTATTTTGGGTTTTTATAACATAAAATAAACCCAATCTTTGATGTTTTTCTATTAGAAAAGACTATTTCCAAAGTGAAATGTCACATTTTAGGAACCAGGCGCTTACGTCATTTTTGACAGTTAGATATACGTCTATCTTAGAGATTATTTGTTGAATTATTGAGACGATTCTTCTTATTTCTTTTTTTTATTTATTCATGTTAATTTTATTTAAAATTTAGCATATTAGTGATATATATGTGAAATTCTTAAAGAAATTTGTCTGCAAAACCTAAAAGTCACTGTATTGACACGTTGCTGGTGCATGACGGTGCTGTAGAAATAAATTTTTCAAAATAGATTTCAATGAAAATAACTTTTAATAAGAAGTTATCTTCATATTTTTTAATTTATCTTTTGAGACCAAACGCAAGATAACTGAAGTTGAATGGAAGTTTATTGTAATGTCTAACAACACAAGATAACTGAAGTTGAATGGAAGTTTATGGTAATGTCGAATGCTAAATGATTAGTTTCGACGTTGGAAATAGTATATTTAACAGAACTTAATAAATTATTAATTCAATAATTTTTATCTAATAAAATGTAATCATTATATACATTTGGAATAAAAAAATATTATTCCTTTCACATTTGGACTCATCCACCTTAGCTAGGCGCAGCTTTTGTGGACAGACAATAAGTTATTAATTTAGATGATGAACAACGATGTAAAAAATATGAAAATAAATATTTCTTAAACAGTTAGTATTGTTGTTATTCATTGTGAGGTTAGCTAATGGCCGGAATCTCACAAAGCCAATTACCATATTTTACATATAGTTAATACTTCAATTAATGTGAATTTGAATAGTGCGAGAAATTTGTGGGACCCATTATTCGCACTAATCGAGGCTTATCTGTATTGACTTTAGGAGAAATTTTCACTCTTCCTTTCCAATTTTTATAATGATTTCTAATCAAAGATTAGTAAATATCACTATCATTATATTCCTGCATAACTTTAGATTATTTTCCAATCAACAGTTACTAAGCAGCAGGCATTTCCATGTTCACTATGACTTACCCATATCATGGAAGCTTACAGAAAATGAAGGACTGTGAACAACGCTCCATTCCCCATCAGAATTAATACATAAACTCATGGAAGTATAGCTTCTTTCAGAAGAACAGTTAGAAGTTTATGATTTCGAGGCCCTTTATCCTTCAATAAAACTAGACTGGAACGATTGAATTGGATAAGTTCCTACTGTAACATATTCTGAATGACCAATGCCATCCCAGCACATTTAGAAAAATCTGTTACCTTCTGTTCCATCAATCATACTTCAGATTTAATGAGAAATACTACATCCATTTTCATGGAATACCTATAGGTAGCTCCCTCACAGGGATCTTGGCAGAACTATTAATCAGATCTAAAGAAAATGTTGTTTTACCATCAATACATGAACATTATAAAATATACAAAAGATACATGGATGATATCTTTATCATTAGAGAAAAAAATGATCCTCAAATTGATGTGGCTAGCCTTTTAACAAACTCGACACTCGGATTATACCTTGAAAAACAGAGGAGCAGCGAAAAAGAAATTAATTATCTAGACTTGAAAATTGAAATCAAGAATGCAGAATACGAGTTGTCAGTCTTCAGAAAAAAACACTTAGCATCCAATTTTTATCAAAGAAAGTTCGAAGGAACCTTGGTCATACAAATTAGCAGCCTTTAAAACTCTTCTTAATAGAATTCTAGCACACTGCTCCACACAAGGTGCTCAACACAAAACTTGATTGGATCGCAATGCAAGTGCAGAAACATGGTTACCAAATAAGCGTTATATAGAAATTATGGAAGGAAATACAATATAGAAAAATATTTTCAACATCTAACTCAATGGAAAATAAGATGATGATAAGTTTGGATATCAACCCAGTCACCATGAGATTTAGGAAGAAATTAAAATGGGAAACAGGCTATAGACTGATATTTAGCAGAAGAAATAATCTATTTAGTGTAATCAGAAACAATAAGAATAAAATAGATCAGGATAAATTATCAGGGGTCTACCAAATTCCATTACATGACATCGATACAGATCAAGATCTTGTTTATATAGAATATATGGCAAGATCAATTACACAAAGAATTTCAGAGCACAAATTTGACATAGACAACAGTTTAAACACCACTGCGCTAGCACAACGAGCAAATCTAACATTATTTGGTAATAAGATGGGATGATACCGATCTAATATTCCCTCAGCCTAATCCAGTTAAAGGGAAATTTGCTCAAACTTTAACTATTTATAAAAAAAGAGTCTGTAAAATTAGTGAATAAAGTAGATCCTAAGGAGATTAGCCTTGCATGGAGAAGCTACCTAAGTTAAACATTTTAGTTTTTTATTTACATATAGATCTTTTAATTTTACATATTCTAATGATAAATAAAAAAATTTTTTTGTTATATAAAGTAGATAGTTTATAGAACAAAAAATATGTATTTATATGTTATCCTAACATTTGTGTAAATATTTAAAAACCCTTTATATAATCTTAAATTTGTGTGTGCATACACCCTTTTGTTTATTCCTGTTACTGTAGCAATTGTTCTTTAGAATAAAGAATAACATTCTATGTAAGTTTTTGAATTCTTTCTGTAATTGAAGTGGGCTAATAAAGCCAAAAACACTTTTACAGTATTTATACTGTAATTCCTTTTTTAAGATTTAATGTTTTCTGCCATTGAGCTGTCTTTATTCTCCTACTTGATACTTTTCAGCAGTAGTATTTTGAACTTTATGTTAGGCAATTCTATTAATAAATAACCTCACAATTGCATACTTAAATAATGATCAGAAATACAAAAACAGCTTACAATGACAAATAAAATATAAAATTTAAAAAGCTCTTTTGAGATATGAACCCATCTTCAGTTTCTTTGTATAATAAAACAATAAAATATAAGTAAAACTACACAAGAGCCCTTTAGCAGTCAAAAAAAAATCTTTTAACTGCTAAAGGGCTCTTGTGTAGTTTTACTTGTAATTTGTATTTAGTGCAGTCTGATTGAACGTTCAATAAAATATAACTGTATAATACTAAAACTACATTGCAATATACATCTTAGAAAATATATATACAAAGAGACATATATAGTGTCTATGGCAGTGTAATGTGGACTGCTAGGTGTTCTTAACATGTTGGCTGGTACATGCCATTTGTGCAGTGATATATTTCTCTTGATATCACTTGGGGAAGGGCCATACACTAAAGCTAGCCATTTCCAAGCTTCATTAAGCATTTCTGTATTTTTTTTATTAATTATGGACTTGTTTAAATTTTAAACAAAATGTGTCATTTTTTTAAAGAAATCAGGATCATTGGGTTGGCATTGGAATACAATTCTTGCATCCTTTCAATCTATACTGATGTCTTTGCATAAAGCAGAGACATCGGTATAGATTAGTGATACTTATTACACTCAGAAAACAAGGTCCCCTATGGAATCCCTGTTGGATAGCCCCATGTCAGAAGTATTAGTCAGAACAATTGAAGAAAAGTTATTAGCAAATACAAAAACACATTAGATTTTATATCTGATATATAGATGATATTTTCATCATAATAAATAATATGATATATACAGAAAAAAATAGTTGAAGATAGAAAGATCAACAGTTATGGTTTAACTCTCAAAATAGAGCAAGTCAGCAAGGAAACAGTAATTTCTTGGATTTACCATATGAAAGGATGGTGAGAGATACAGTACAAAGATTTATAGGAAGCTAGCAATCATGCTGATATATATCCATAGTGTGTCATATATTTGCAACAAATACAAAATGGCAAGTTTCTGTGCACTTATAGAATGAGTCTTCTCCATATGCATACACTTCATTTACAGGAAGAGAGAGACTTTCTAAAAGACACCACCAGCAAGCATGGATACAGCATAAGGAAATTCTATAAAATTTTGCACAATGGAAAAAAAAAGGTGCAGCAAGAAAAACAATGATAGTATATGGTCACTATGAAACCAAACTGCTTAAACTCTCTCAAATACTTAAAAAATGATAAAAGCACAATCAGCAGCTGAGTAAATACTTTATTAAAGAGAATCAAATGAACTCAAACAAACGTTTTCGGCTTATTTAAAGCCATCCTCAGGATGTTTAGAAACCTGAGGATGGCTTTAAATAAGCCGAAAATGTTTGTTTGAGTTCATTTGATTCTCTTTAGTAAAGTATTTACTCAGCTGCTGATTGTGCTTTTATCATTTTTTAAGAAAAACAATGAAATTATAGAAGCAAGCCTAAGAAAAATAGCAATTAAACAATATTCTGCCATTGCCACAAATAAAAAGAAAAATATGCCAAAATCTAATTAATAGAAAAAAGGTTTGACAATGTTTTAACACATAAGAAATGAAAAATAAACAGAAAAAAATGACACAGTTGGTATGTATAAAATATTCATCCATACTGTTAATATCTAATATTACATCAGGATCACTAGATGACACCTACGTGACAGGATCAAAGAACAAATATAGAATCCCAAATATGGCAAATAAACACTGCTTTACCCAAATTTGCTTTAACCAAAGATGTCAGTGTAGATTGAAAGAATGCAAAAATTATATCTCAAGCCCGATCCACTGATCTGATTTTTTGTTAAAAAAAATTTAAACAAGTCCATAAATAATAATCAGATGCAGACACACTTAATGAAGCTTGAAGATAGCTAGGCACATACAGTGTATGATCCCTTCCTCAAGTGACATCAGGAGAGAAATATATTGCAATATATTTTCTCTCCTGATATAATTGAAAATATTATTCATTTGCTGCTAATGCAGCTGTTAATCTGGCCACTTGTATATCACTTTATGTACATATTATTCATTTGCTGCTAATGCAGTTGTTAATCTGGCCACTTGTATATCACTTTTACGACATGTAACAGATGATATGGTCAGAACACCTAGCAATATATGTTACACTGTCACTGGCATCTCTTTATATATATATATACACAAAGTTGTATATACTCTGTATATTGTAGTGTAGTTTTAATATTGTATTATATTTTATTGTTTATTATGAAAAGAAACTGAAGATGGGTTTATATCCTGAAAATTTTTTTTAAATTCTATATTTATGTTTAAAATTATTTTTTGTTAGGTTTTTTATTGGTCACTGTAAGCTGTTTTTGTATTTGTATTAAAGGAAGGACAAATTTTATATTTATTAAATAATGATAAGAGCCAATAAATATTTTATTAGAATCATGAATATTAATGTCAATTAGCTTTAAAATAATGTAGCATTTCAACAAAAATAATAAGTTAAATAAATACATGGAATAGTTTTTGATCAGTATAATGAAGGTTGGCAACAGAATCAATTTTTAGCATGGGTAAGGTACAATATCTCAGCAATACTAATCTCAATATGCCTGGAAGAAAATCATGTTTCTCAGATCAAATAGTGAAAAGACAAACAGATTCACAAGTTTGTGAATCTTTTGATTATGAGTAGTATTAAAGAAATTAAATGACTGAAATTATAGCCATTCAGCATGAAAACACATTATTCAAAAGTAGTTTTTCTCTAAAATAATTATTTTCAAAATTATTCTTGGTAGTACCAAGTACATTCTGCTAGTCATTTTATCAATATAAATAAAATTGATAGCAAATTATGTAGTAGGTCTCCAACTTACACAGTTTATTGATCCAAAAAATTTGTATAAGTCCAACATTGCTTAAATTCATTATATGCAAATGACATAGTAGCAAATAGAAAGGCCAAATGAAATTTATAAGCATACTTTAAACATAGATAAGAAAATTTAAAGTGATAAGTGATATTTTGTAAAAAATGTAAATTGTTTAATGAAATTTTCATTAATAATTATAAAGCACTAATGGCAGTAGTGACTTCTAAACACAAATTTATTTCAAGATAACGTAGTACTTTCGATCTAATACCAAGATCATCCTCAGCATATACGGTATTTTAAAAAGAACAGAATTATAACTTGCGTTCTCATAATTTGAAATTCAAATTGTGTGTATACACTGTTGTAAGTTGTAAATGTGAGAGCATTTATAGTAAATTAATTCTATAAAATTTTAACTTGCGTTCTCATAATTTGAAATTCAAATTGTGTGTATACACTGTTGTAAGTTGTAAATGTGAGAGCATTTATAGTAAATTAATTCTATAAAATTATAACTTG
>AYEL01075100.1:0-41087 GCA_000484575.1 Olivierus martensii | reverse complement strand
ACCCCAATATAAACTTCTAACTGGTCATCGTCTAAATTCTCCAAACGGATCCTGTATGCTCCTGAGTTGTAATCACTCGACCTTTTGCTCGTCATTACGGAATATACTGAAGACTGTAGGGGCTCTTTTGAATGTGCGGGCCACATTAGCGGATTTTAAGAGAGAATTTTAAAATATATTTAACAGCAAAAGGTCAAGTGATTATAACTCAGGAGCATACAGGATCCGTTTGGAGAATTTAGACGATGACCAGTTAGAAATTTATATTGGGCTACCGCCCGTAATTTTAAAGATAGAATTTCAGAGCACAAGGATAATATACACAAAGGAGATCTTAATACTTCCTTAGCCCAAAAGGTTTACAAGAAGAACACCGATGTTTTATGGCAAGATGCCAAGATAATAATAAATGTGTATAATTGCAAAGATCTGCCTTTAGTAAAAAAATTACAAATACTAAAGAATAATGAAACCAATAAAGTCATTAATATCAGGCAAGCCGATGGGCTGAGTACAGCTTGGAGATATGCTGTTAAAAGGAATGTTTGACCCTTATTAATGCTCGCTCCTCCCATCAGGAGATTAGTATAACCTAGTTTTCCAATTTGAAAAATATTTTATGTGATAATATTAATTTTAATTTTGTTATGCTTATTTGAATGTCAATTTTTTGAAACTCTGTTCTATTTTATGTTCTATTCTAGAATAACTTGTAATCTTAATGTTCCAAATATTTTGGTGCAACTGAAGATGATACCTTAGATACCGAAAGCGTTTTTGTTTGTATAATAAAGTGTTGGTTAATGGTACTGCTATTTTGTGCTCTTTGGTGGACTGTAAGTTTGAAAGTTAAGCAGTGTTTAATAGTTTTGTTTTTTACAAATTGATGTACTTTGAATTTATGCTAAAACCAATAAAAGGTATTAAATATGGTATGAATCTAAAAAGAAAATATGCTGTGACAGATATTGCAACTTAACATCAAATGTATTTAAATTTGCTCTTAAATAATATTTCATATCAGACAAGTAATAACTGTTGCACAGAAATATCTATATATATGAATCTTCAGTCTGTAATAATTACCTATATACTTGTGTATAAGCCAAGGATTTTTCCCATTAACAAAAATGTTTAAAAGAATGATCGTTTTATACTGGATCAATCAAAAATCTGAAAATTTTTGGCAAGATGATTTGTGACAGCAAATCTTATGATGGATCATAAGATTTGCTGACTCAGTCATGCTGTGTTCCCATCACACCTTCATCCCAGCCACACACACTGCTAGATTTATTCCTAACAAAAATCATAATCTTATTGATTCAATATTTTTATTAAAAAATGTGGATAAGTATGACTATACATAAATTAATATTTTTTACAGATATTTATGTATTAGATATTGTATAGATACTATCAAAAGTATATATAATAGTCCTATTGCATCCTCTTGGCACCGGTAGCACAACCTACGATAGTGGCTGAATGCACCTAATTTATTTCTAAAAATGCTTATTTCCTCTCAATTATATTATTAAAAATAAATGGATGTATGCAAATGTTCATATTTAAATAAATTAAAAAATATTAATTTATTTAGTGCTTGGAAAATAAGATCAGGAATGTGCAGATCAATCTTTTGTAATGAATAAATATGGCTGCTACTAATATACATATAATTAACTAATATTAAATGGAAACAGCAATCTCTGATATTTCTGATCAACAATTTGTGCATTTTTAGACAGTTCTGATCATTTAGAAAATATGGGATAATTATTTTTTTTAGCTGATTTTAGATATCATATTTGTACTTCTGATGATCGTGTGTGCACTTATCATATGCAGAAAAATTTCCATTGCATGTTTTGATTCTGACTTTTTATCATTTAAATTTTATTAAATATTTTTGTTGAGATTTGGAAATAATGAAATATTTTAAATATTTCTTTGATATCTTCTGGTAAACAAATATTTCAATAAAATTGTATTATAGAAAAATGTGAGTGGATGTGACACAACACAATCACACTCTCCATCCAGCTTTTTCTTCATGCTACATCACATCATGATGTTTCAATGGTGTAAGTCTAGCATTTTGTCTAAGTAGTGTTTTTTATTCCAATAATGAAAGAAATTTAAATAAATTTTTTAAATTATAAAAAGAAATTATCAATTTATTTCAATGAATGTCATATTGTTCTAACACTTGAAAGTTGGGGTAAGCTTATACATAGGTTTTGTGATTTTCAAACTCTGAAGTTGGAGGGTTGGCTTATACATGAGTATATACAATAATTATTAAACACTGGTTAATACTTAACAAATTTTAATAATTAATCTAAAAAATATTGACGTTATCTTATTACTCATGTGAGGTCAATTTGTTATGAATATAAAGACAATGGTGGGTTTTATATCAAAT
Source organism: Olivierus martensii (assembly GCA_000484575.1). NCBI lineage: Eukaryota > Metazoa > Arthropoda > Arachnida > Scorpiones > Buthidae > Olivierus > Olivierus martensii. Next base: position 38,659 of record AYEL01075100.1, on the reverse strand, counting down.
TTTATATTCTTCATATTTTTTGTGTCAAGGAAACAATTGAAATTTTTGTACTTTAATAATAAGATGCTCATAATCAACAAATTCAATATCCATGGCCTAAATATCAGCAATCATCCAGATTTGATGATCTCGCTATAAATGTTGCCATATCTAATATATTTAATGCAATATTTAAAACAAGAAATCAAATACTATGTAATGACTAGTAACATGATGATAAAGACATTTCCCATGCTCTATTTAGAAATATTTACAGCCCTATTTGTCAAGCTTCATTTGCTTTCTCTAAGAACATCACAACATCTATTTTTTCTTGCTCATTCTATGCTATATTAATACCATGATTAGTCCTAGTTCTAGAAAATTTATGATTGACAAATTTCTAATAATATTTCATAAAAGTGTATAAATTAAATTCATATTGTATTTAATTTCTTAAACTAATAAAATATTTAACTGTAATAAAACCAAGATAATTTTTTCTTATCTACAGGAACTAAGGAATAAATGAATTAGTACTACTCTGAAGTAAAATATTTTAAATTAAATAATGTTTCCAATATTTAATTCAAAAAATCTATTAAATAAACTTCAAGTTGACTCTTGTACTGCTAATAAAAATATAGAATAAGTTAAATTATTCTATATGGCCAAATTGATAAGGATATATTTGATAGAAGCTCGATCATATCTCACAATTGCTTGGCTAATACTCATGATGGAGAGTTCAGTATGCTGATTCTAAATTTCTTCAAAAAAAATCTGAGTGTGTGGAATTTGACCATATAACAACATAGAATTTATAAGGATATTAGAGAGTTGGATGCTATTAATACAATATTACTGATTTCAGGTACCAGAGAACTGTAAAATTAGTAGACATGGTAAAATTAAGGTCAAGTTACAAGTTATGAAAATTGCGATTATGATTACTATACTTATAATTACTGAATGAAGAAATTACATATAATAAATTAATCACATATAATCTTAAATTTTAAGTTCCATTGCTTATGAAGAAACACAAGAAAAACTACAAAGCACTTTAAGCAGGAAAACAGCAATTTATTATTAGTAAATCAATACAGATACTAATAATTTATGCAGTAACATTTTCAGCCTCCTAATATTGTGCAACCGAAAACATTACTGCATAATATCACACGACCAGAAACATTACCACATGATATCAATATTATCTGTATTGATTTACTAATAAATTATTGTTTTCATGTTAAGTGATTTGTGGTTTTTCTTGTGTTTAATTATCATTATTATCATTATTATTATTATTATTATTAGTGATACAGCAATGTGTGCACAGAGTAACTCTGGGGTAAAGCGCCATGAAGTTTGGCTAGTATAGAATCATTGGAATCGCGTAAATCCCCTAGATGAATGAAGATTAAAATGGGTCTAATAATTTGACAAGATAATGTACATTATTAACTCAAAAACAAGTCATAATATAAAGTAGAAGTTGACATACGTTTACTTCAAAGTTAAAAAATAATTTATATGACATTTTTTACTGGAAATCCACCATTTTTTTATGTTCTAATACAAATATGTGTTATCTAGATTTATGATAATTTTCTGCTGAACCATTTCATTTTATCATGTATTAAAAAAATGCAATTTAAATTGTGATTGATATTTAATAAAAATTATTTTTGTTTTAAACAAATTACATTATTATATGAAAAAAACTTATTTTCCTGGACACATTTAAAGCACAGTTTATAAACAGCAAAAGAAATTTTAATGTCTATATAACATATAAGGCAACAATTTGGTCAGATTTTCACCTGGTTGAACTATATGCACTCCTCACACTGTCCATTCAGAGGTGAGACAGATAAGAGGAAGAAAGCATGAAGGTTAGTGTTTCCTCTTGTGGGCTGGTAGTGGTCACCACAGTTAAATGGGGGCGTCAGTGAGAGCAAGTCAAACATAGGAACCCCAAACAGTGTTATATGAGCCTGTATGCTGTATAAGTTTAAACTGGGAACAAATGCTAGTGCAGCAGGAAGAAAAATATGCCTGGCATTTGGTAGGAATGTGTTAAATGAACGTACAGTACAATGGTGGTCTAGCATAGCTAGGCGTTGGAGCGTTAGACGGAGCAGGCGTGTCTAGCATAGCTAGGCGTTGGAGCGCTAAAGGTTAAAGATGGTGATGAATCCCTCCAGGACGTACTATGTACAGGCCATCCACAATCCATAGACAATGAAGTGCTTGAGGCTATTAAGGCCAATAGTGGCCAAAATATATGAAGTGTTGGGAGAAGCATTCAATTACAGTGCAGAAACTATTTGACACCTCCATCAGATTGGGAAATGATATAAAGTGTGATGATAGGTTCCATGAGTTGACTGCAGCTCAGAAAGTGACACGAGCAAATGCCTGTGCTTCTTTGTTGTCTCGTCAATGAAAGGATCAGTTTCTGGATAGAGTGCTGACCTGTGATGAGAAGTGATTCTTTATGATATTCCACAGCACCATCATCATTGTTTAGCACCATATACAACCTCCTCCAAACAACAAAAACCACTATTTCATCAACAGATTATGCTCTGTTTTGATGGACTATTTGGGATGCAAAGTCACTAATTTTAAAAAATACCAATAACAAATAATTATAACTAACCTAATGGTCTAACAATTCTGCAAATCCAGAGTTCGGCCTGAGCTCAGGTCTTTTACTATTTCCTAAAATAAATATATTAAATCAAAACAATAATTAATGTCTATCTGGCAAAAATGAACAATCTGAAAACTTACAACTAGAAGTAACAAATAAGTGTTAGCACTAAACTGACAAAACAAAGTCAGAAACTTATGCTAATAAATTGAATGAATTCTCAAAACAAGTTAAATAATAAAATATAAATTTATTGGACTCAAAACATTTACAAAAGTGTAGCAAAGCTTTATTTAAGCAATAATAAAGCACAATTCAAATTATCAACCAAACTTATTTAATCCAAATTCAAATATCCAAAAATCAAAATATTCACAATAACTGTCCTTAAATACTAATTAATACTAATACCTCCACCACTGATACAAACTTTAAACCATTGGAGAGCTTTACAAGAAATTCAAATTGTCACTTAGCCAGTTCCACTTCAAAATGCACACACCACTGTGTCATTGGATATGTATGGTTTACTACTAAGTGACGTACAGTCCCGAGCTGAGCTCATTTGCATAATGTTGTGTAACAATATCAAATTTATTAGTTTAGTGAGTAATCAATTCATGTCATCCTCTACAAATTAATTATGCACCGAACAAAACATCGATAAGAGATCATTCTTATATTCTCACATCTGCTCAGTGGTAAACTTATTTAGATTAGATGACATCGTGAACCGAGAGAGCTCGTTCAGAAGATGGCTTTCCGTTCCGTAACATGTGATTGCTAAATACTGAGGCAGAGAACGTGGAAAATAAGTTAACTCTTAAACTAAAATATAATACGTTAAATAATACTGAAAATAATGATAAATAATAAAAAAGTATAATAAAATAATAACAGGATAAGTCAGAGTTAACTTTTTCATGGGTATTGTGCATTGCAAACTGCTGCTACTTGGCTATGCAATCAATGCAACTGTGTATTTGTAGCAATTGGAACATGTGCATTAAAAACTGAAAACTATGGATCTAGCACTTATGAATTGCAGAGATGTAATTCTGTTATAGAACAATACAAAGCCACATATTGCTAAGATCACCTGTGACACCATTATCCAACTTGGTTGGGAATCTCTAAGGCATCTCCCATAGTCCCCTGACATTAAACCTTTGGATCACCATTTGTTTCATTTGTTAAATAACCATCTGCGATAACAATATTTCCAAATCATTGACAAGGTTATACACATACTGAATGAGCTCTTTGGTTCAAATTCCACTGAGCCCTGAGCATTGAAGACATTGGGTGTGTTCAGCAGACTCAACTGTTGAGAGATTTTCTGCTGAACATGTCTTCAAGGTAGCACTACTATCAAACTTGTTCACTGAGTGATGTCACTTTTGGTAGTGGATTTCATTTATGCTACTATCCAACATGTTGAGTTATTTTAAGATGGCTGTGCCAATTTATGTTGTTAATAATGTTATTGATAATATATAAAATAAGAATTTCAATTTATGTAAAGAAATAAAATAATTCAGATGCACGTCATTCTAGGAATGTTGCATTTATTTTTTTAAACTTAATACATTTTAAGTTATAGACAAAAGTTTTTTGGGTCTGTATGAAATGTATAATTCAAATTTCAAAATATAACATTTTACTATTATTATATTACTGATGGGATGTATTCCAAAACCATTCTAGCTCTTATTAAATTGTTTTGAATTCGAAAGCTGGTTTTCATTTGTACTTGATAAAGATAAAAACTTTTTAATGTATATTTTTCATATTTGTTTCTAATTGTAATTTATTTTTAGCATAAATTTCAAAGGAAACAAATTTAAATCAACCAAATAACACAGCCAAACTTCCCCTGACGGACAAAGTCAATTAAATTTTCTTAACGATTATTTTTGAATTAAAACTATGGTGCCACCATCCATTGAGTAAATAATTATTTAAAATGGAATTCTGCCATAGATCACCGTGGTCTAATCGGTTAAGGCATTGGGGCGCTTCCCAAGGATCCCGGTTCGAGTCCGGTGCGGTGGCAAAATTTTATTTCAGGAAAATTAATTTAAAATTATAGTTTGATCATTAATTACTAGATGGCACCACCTTAGTATAAATTCTAAAAATATTAATTATTAACTCAACAGATGGTAGCACCATAGCTTTAATTCAAAAATAATCATTAAGAAAATTTAATTTGACTTTGTCTGCCAGGGGAAGTTTGGCTATGTTATTTGGTTGATTTGAATTGGTTAATCCCCTGATTAGTTTGGATTAGAGTGGAAACAAATTTACCACAACAATTCAAATATAGTCTATTTCTATTAGGATAATTCAAAAAGTTAACAGTATATAGTATATAAGGTCTATAGATTATAAACAATATATTAATAACTGTTAAAAAGGCAAATATAAATAAAAAAAATATAAAATAAATTAATGGAAATATTCATTGATGATTCATGTTTGTAAATTTCCAAGGATTAGGAAGTTTGCAAAATAATTAATGTTAATAGCATCTTTATTTCATTGTTATTTTATATTTCAACTTTTATCATTAAAATCTAAGACACATTGTTTTTGTGGCAATAAAATATACAGTATGATTAAAACCTATCTAAAGCTAGGTTTTAAAAATCTGAAATATAGCACTTTTTTAATTATAAAACACCATTAGGGAAGCAATTTTATTTTTTTAACAGAAAATTTAAAAATGAAGACAATATAGCAGAAAAGAAATTCAGTTGGAATAAAAATATTGAATAAAAGTAAACTATAAGCCAAATAAATAAGATAGATTGTTATTCAGCTTATAGTTTACTTTTATTCAGTATTTACAGTAAGAAGTATTTCTTTATTTTCAATTGGAATTTTGCTATTATGATCCTTTAATCAGAACTTTAAAGGCAGAAATAATTTTCAAGACAAAGTAGTTCCAGAATTATTTTTGATCAAAATTAGTATGGAAAAGGAGTTTTTTAACACTATTTTTAGAAATAAGCTATTTTGATTTTTATTTTGTATTTCTGTTGATGATAACATACTTATTGGAAAATTTAAGATTAAATGTTTTAATTTTTGAAATTACAGTTTAATTTCTATTAATTCAATAATAATCAGGTAACCAAATAAATACTGATGTCTTTTGAAATGAGAATAAAAATAAAAATGCAAGCATTTTTATTTAAAATAATTTTATTCGTCAAAATATTCATCTTCACATTCAGTTACACTTTCCGAATGGGAGGATAGTTTGAAAATATTATTTTTATAAAACTCTTCATTTTTATCATTGAAAAATTGAGTTATTTCCTCTTATAGCTGCATCATTTATAAACTGTTTTCTGTGCATATGATTATCCAAAGAAAAAAAAAGTGATACATACAACCACAATCATACACATTCTCATGTGCAGACATTCTTTTGTGATTGGCTGTCTGTAATGATTTTCTTATTAAATTTCAGTATATTCAAAATCTAATTTCATTTCTGTAATTTTTTAAATTAATCAACAAATTTTATCTATATCTCAAATGAAATGTGCTGCTGATGATGATTTTGAGTTCAAAGATTAATCACTGAGATAAGTCAGAATAATAAGGTAAAAATTCCCATCCCAAATGCATTATTTTGTTTCTTGTTATTTGTGCAATGTGTGGGTGAGCATTATCTTGTAAAAACAAAACTCGACAGTTCACCAAAGATGATTGTTTTTGCCATAATTTGTCATGTACTCTTTGTAGCTGCTCACCGTACAAATCTGCTATGAGGGTTTAAAATAATGTTCAAGTAATCATGATAAAAAATCCCCCTCAAAGTCCACCAAACACAAAGACCGATGTTTTCAGGGTCATTTTTCATTTTGGTGTCTGTGGCACAGGATCAATTGATGATAACCAGTGATGACTATGGTTTGGGCAAGATTCAAGATTACCTGCCATGAGTTTTTGCAGTGCTGCACTTATATACACCATCCAGGTATAGTTATGTGGCGTCCAAGCTGCCAACAGACTGGATGACTACATGGCATGATGATTTGACCTTGGTACATTGCACTACTGATAGATGCAAAAACTTGCAGCATGTAATCTTGAATCCTGCCTATGTTTGTAGTTAGAGTATAAAATCCACTTTTCATCAGTGGTCAAAATTTGATCTTAGAAATTCTCAGATTTTAAATCTGAAAGAAATGTAAATTATGTTGACACTGTAATTTGTTCTCAGCACTTAAAGCATGAGGAACTCATTTATTTAATTTTCATTTCTTTCCCAATTTATGTAAATGAAGTCTGAGTGTGTCATCCACTTGAAACTTTTTTCAAGCATCTGACACATTATATGTGAATTCATTTTTATCAGTTTCTTTTAATTCATCTATATCTAAAGTTAATAGTCTTCCTAGGCTGGCTTCATCTTTTAAAGACTCCTCTCCTGAAGCAAACTTTTTAAGCCATCTTTGACAGTTCTTGATGTTACTGCATCTTCCTGCAATGCGGTACAAATTTTTCTAGAAGTCTCTGCAGTGTTAGTTTCAAGTTTAAATTCATAAAGCAAACACACGAATAACATTATTTGACACAGACATTTTGAAAGATTGAAATATTTTTATAAATTTATATTAACAACCCAGAAATCAATTAATGAATGAATAAGCATATAAATTTTGTTATGTAGTTAACTAAACTAATTAGTCATTATGTGCATAAATGATTACTCAACTATGATTCATGCAAAAATAACATTATTTATTTGGTTACCTTATATTTTGCTATATTATAAAATAAAGTATAATATATTTTTACTGAAAATTTATCACACACTTTTTTTTATATTAGATTTCTATCTCTGAATGGCTCTGAGAAAAGGATTTTCTTATAGAAAAATCATTTTGCAATCTTTAGAAAAAAGTTTTAGAACAGCATTCATTTCTGGTAAGTTGATTTATTATTTATAGACTACTTTTGCTGTTTATTGCATATTATAATATTTGTTTAGTTAATCCATTGAAAGGAAAGAATGCACTGACCACATTCATTATTAATCTCTAAAAAAATAGCAAAAATATATGTAACACAGTTATATATTTATGATTATAGCTATTGGCAAATTGAATAGCCAATAGCTTATAATAAAAATAAAGTTTGGCCAATAGCATTGGCCAAACTTTTGATGCTTTCAATTTCATATTAGTCATTAGAATTTTGTTATTTTAAATTTTGCATATTATTGACTGATCACCAAAATTAATGTAATGGCAGCAGGTATTAATATTTCACAAACACTCATAATAAATACTTTTGACATGGAATAATATAAATTTTTCAATTTATGATGACTATATTTTTCCCATTTGTAATATATTTCCAAAGAAATATGGTTTTAAATATCATTGTAAGAATTATCGCAACTCATTAATAAGTAGCAAAATAACCTGTAGTGGGGAAATAAAAGGATAAGTATCTATAAATTGTGCAAGTCTGAGAATAAGACATCAAAAAAAGTCTAAATCTTAGCATTTTTCATCTAGACCAGCTTTTCAGATTTTTATATCTTATGGTATCAGTAGGGAAAAATATCCCGGCAGGCAATACAAATGATAGAGAGATGACATAAGAAAAATAATTGGTTTCCAGTGGATACAGACTACACAAGATAAATACATAAGAAAAATAAAGAATTCAGATATGTAACTCATGCAGTGGATGAAAAAGAGAGATGATATCAATATGATTGAAATTTTTTTATAGCAAATTTGAATCAAATCCAAAAACATTTTTAAGAAATTAGAACAATTTAAATATAATTGCATTTTAGATTTACTGATATAAACCAAACAAGAATATAACCCAGAAATATGGAGTTGATTAAAACAATACTTAGTGACAATGGCTTAATACATTGCAGAGTTATGTGACTTTTGTTGAATGAAGTTATGTCATATAATTATTAAAAAATTACATAAGTAAATGAAAAAATGTTGTTTTTCTTAAAATATTCCATTTACTAACTTGTTCTTGCATCATTTGTTCAATTTTTAGCAGTACTTTTTATAAGTTTTTTAATTTATATCAAAAATTCAAACATATGCAAAAATTATTTCTCCTCGCATAATTATTTATAATATTCTTTACATTTCTCAAATTGTACAGTGGGTCATCAGTTAATAAACATAATTCATTCCAAGACAATGATTGTTAACTTATCATCGATTTACTATATAGGTTTTTATGGGAATTTGATTAATTTGTTCTGGAAACTCAAAATCATAAATAAAAAATTATATAATTTATTACTACGTTTATTTATATGTAACAACATTAATATATGCATATTTTCTTATTACGTTTATTTATATGTAATAACCATAATATATACATACATAATTGCATTTTCATCGTTTTTTTTCCGATAAAGAATCTGTCCAATATCATTGCTTTTCTCTCTCCTTCAGGATTTTTTGGAAGTGGATTAATAGCATTGTCATGTGCTTTTCTCTCTCCTTCAGGATTTTTCGGAAGTGATTAATAGCATCGCGCTTTTCTCTCTCCTTCAGGATTTTTCGGAAGTGATTAATAGCATTGTAGTGATTTTCTCTCTCCTTCAGGATTTTTCGGAAGTGATTAATAGCACTGTCGGGATAGTTTCTCTCTTCTTCAGGATTTTTTGGAAGTGATTAATAGCATTGTCGTCTCTCTCATTTATATGTTTATTTTCCAATAAAGAATTTGTCCAATATCGATTGCTTTTCTCTCCAATCTATTCAATATCGATTGCTTTTCTCTATGCAATATCGCTGCTGCTCTTCGGATTTTTCAGAAGTGATTAATAGCATTGTCGTGGTAGAGATCCCCAAACACCAATAAAGAATCTGTCTAATATCGATTGCTTTTCTCTCTCCTTCAGGATATTTCGGAAGTGATTAATAGCATTGTCGTGGTAGAGATCCCTAAGCCTATTGATAAGTGATTAATAGCATTGTCGTGGTAGAGATCCCCAAGCCTATTGACTCAACCTGGTATGTGTGCCATTCTAAGACTAAAAAATTGTAAAATCTCTCTCTTACTTTCTTTAATAAATCTTTGATTTGTTTTACGTTGTCTCCGAGTTCATTTTAATCGTGAAAAATTACTGTTCATCCATCCTTACCCATAAGTCCACAAACGCGCAAGGCCTAAGCCTGTCATTCCGTTAGGTTAGTTAAACTGAAATATCCTCATGAAATATTTTTATCAGGAGGCGGCCACTTATAGAGCCGCCATCATCACAGGCTGACCAACACCCATGATGGGGTCAACCAGAAGGATTGGTTTCAACAGGTCGGGCCCAGATCCCTCATGAAAAATTGGAGGAGTGGGACCCCCGAATCCTCCAGAATGTTAAGCCACAGCTTTACCATGCAGCCATTGGGCTGACCTGTCATTCCGTCAGCCGCGGGTCCCACAGTTTGTTCTGTGAAGTGTTCGTTATCCGAACATGTGTTCGTTAACCGAACATAAAAAATCTTTCGAAAAAGTGTTCATTATCCGAACTGTTCGTTAACCGATTACCCACTGTACAAAAATTTAAATGTAGTTGGCTATATATTCAATTACATATTTACATTGGTTTGTAATATTAAAAAAAAAAACAATTCTATAAATTTTTGTTAAATCAGTAAATAATTATAAACATTTTTTTTATATTAAAAAAATAATTTAACAAAAAACATACTATCCATACAGAATTGACATATTATAATTACATGTTATAATTTATGTTATATTGCCATGCCTTAAAAATGATAAGATTCGGTTGATCATTAATAATTATAGCAAATTTCTTTATTTGTGCTATTACAGTCAAACCCTGATAAAGATGCCACCATCTGTTTGGCAACAATTTCGGCGGCTGATCGGGGTTGGCAGTTTATTGAAAACACATGTAGTATAGAAATAAAAAAGAACTCTGAATTTATTAAATTTAATAAAATACAGTACATTTATATTTAGCATTCAAATTTAACATTTCTAAAAAACTGTATAGTATACTTTACAGCAGGGATTCCCAAAGTTTTTCCTAGTTGGGCCAAATTGTAAATTCCAAAATGTTTGGCGGGCCAAGGAAAGTGTTATAGAAAAATATGTTCAAATCGATAAAAAGTTAGACACGGGAAAAATTTATACTAATTTTATAATATACTCTAAAAAGTTAGACACGAGGGAAAGATTTATGCTAATTTTATAGTATAACTGTTCTTTATTTATGACAATAATTACTTTTTATTACAAAACTGTTTAAAATAACACATTTCAAAAATAATTAAAAAATAACTAAATAATGTTAAATAATAGTTCAAAAATAATTAAACAAAAATAACTAAATAATTTCAAATAAAAAAAAGAAACAAAAATAATTAAACAAAAATAACTAAATAATTTCAAATAAAAAAGAAGAAATAATAAATTCATCAATCTGAAGCGTGTGATTTGTGCAGTTGTTGTTTTCTTTTAATATCATTGAGCCTTGGTTCTAAGTCGGTTGAATGTATTCTTAAAATCACTTGTAAATGTTCATTAGTTAATTTTGATCTCAATTTGAACTTATTAATACTCATGATTGAGAGTTTTTTTCGCATATATAAGTGCTTCCAAATAATGAAAACATATTTGTATTTTTTAACTGAACAATTTTTAATTATGTGATAAAAATTTATTTATTTTTTTTTTTGTAAAAATGTAAATTTTCTCTATGAATTCAAAATGGCGGATGATCTGACATTGCAGGCCGCATTTTGGGAAACCCGGCTTTACAGTATACTATATATAGTGGTGCCTCACAATTCGACACTAATCCATTGCCAAAGTAATGTCGAATTGAGAAACTGTTGAATTGCAGGACAATGTTTCCCATGTAAGACTATGTAAAAATAGATTAATTCGTTATCGGGCCCCATCCCATTCTCCCAATGGTTGAGGTGAGAAATATACACTATATTATTTACTTTAGTGTGTTATACAATAGTAAAACACACATAATAAATTACAAAATACACTATTTTATACACTACATAATTTATTAGCCTATTGACCTTAACCTGGTATGGGTGCCATTCTAACAACAAAAAATTGTAAAATCTCTCTCCTACCATCTTTAATAATCTTTGATTTAATTTACGTTGTCTCCAAGTTCATTTTAATCAGGAAAAACTAATGTTCTTCCATCCTTATGCATAAGTCTATGAACGCGCAAGGCCTAAGCCTGTCATTCCATTAGGTTAGTTAAGCCGAAATATCCTCATGGAATATTTCTATCTGGCGGCGGCCATTTATAGAACTGCCATCACACAGGCTGACCAATACCCATGATGGGATGAACTGGAAGATTGAAGGATGGGTTTCAATGGTCCGGGCCCACATCCCTCCTAAAAAATTGAAGGAGTGGGACCCCCTGATCCTCCAGAATGGTAAGCCACAGCTTTACCACGCAGCCATCCGGCTGATCTGTCATTCGGTCGGTCTGCGGGTCCCATAGTTTGTTCTGTGGACTGTCCTGTCATTCGTCAGTCGGCGAGTCCCACAGTTTGTTCTGTGAATGTTTCGTTATCCGAACATAAAAATCTTTCAAAAAAGTGTTCGTTATCCGATTTGTTTGTTATCCAAACTGTTCGTTAACCGATCACCCACTGTAGATTATAATTCCTGACCTTGGTGATTTGAATGTTGCTTCGCTAAGGACACAAATTTTCATCTTAATTCTGTAGCTTTGTCATCATCCAGGAACTGGGATGTAAAAATAATCTTTTTAGATTATTATATTCATTTTACACTGTATAATTTCTCAGTAGTTTTTGCTTTTTACCCATCTCTTTTTTCCCCTCAAACTATATGCTTATAATATTGATTAAAGGATTATTCCACACTTCTATAGAGAAACTTATTTCCTGTTAGAACTTAATAGGAATACTGGGAATAATGAATACAGGCATTCCTCAAGTTATGAACTTTCATGCTTATAAACATATCATTTTATTTTTAAATTTCAGAAAATTTTAATAAAATTTTAGCCATTATGATAGCAGTATGCTTTAGTAACAAATATATTGTAGAAGTGCATAGTTACTTAATATATTGCAGGAGTATTCCAATAATCCTTCTCTTTATAATTAGAACTTTTTATTCAGATCTCTGAAATAAGAAACATTTAATTGATCCAATTATGAAATATATTCAAAATATAGTAAATGTATTTGTTTCAGTATTTCTAGATGCCACATAATGGTTTTCTGAATTATGAATGAAACTTAATATAACTGAAGTTGTTAACTTGAAGGACCTATACAGTGTAGTTATCCATTATCATTTTTACAAACGATGATGGATGCAAAGGCTACACTAAAAATTTATAAAACAAATTTTGGTTTAATTTTATTTAATTGTATAATTTAACATTTTTCTATTTCAATTGCTTTATTAAGATGATCAGTTTTATTTCAAGATATACTCACTGCCCATCTTAAATTTTTAATTGGCTCCTTAAAAACTTTAACATAGGGGTGGGCAACCTCTGACCCGTGGGCCACATTATTTTATTATATCTAATACCATTGCTAATGCTTACATATCTGTACCTTCTCTTTTTTAAATAAATACTATTATCATCAGTTTACATATCTGTACCTTCTCTTTTTTAAATAAATACTATTATTATCAACTGTTTTTGTTTTGGCTTGAACCGCTCTTCCGATCTATATCTAATACCAACGCTATGTATACTTATTCACATTATTTTATTATATGTAATACCAACGCTATGTATACTTACATCAGCCACATTATTTTATTATATCTAATACCAATGCTATGTACTTACATATCTGTATTTATTATATCTAATACCAATGCTCTCTTTTTTTAAATAACGCTATGTATACTTACATATCTGTACCTTCTCTTTTTTAAAAAAATTCTATATCAATTGTTTTTGTTTTGGTCCGTGGCCCACCATAAATTTTTCTATATGGCCCCCTACAAAAAAAAGGTTGCCCACCCCTGCTTTAATATTTCAATTATATATGTTGAAAGCTGATCCTATAGAAGTCAGTGATATTGCTTAGTTGTTGATCAATCCAAACACAAATCTAGCTTATTTTTGACTATTTGATATATGTATTGAAATTTAGATTTTTTTTGTACATATTATTAGCATAAGATTTCAACAATAAATATACTGTTTAATATAAATTTTTTTTATAATGTTGAGAATATATACTGATCATAGCATCTCTAGCATCAAACTATGAATTATGAAACCTCTGCTGATTTCTAAGATAAATTCCTTTTCAGTTATTGAAAACAATTGCTTTAATTTATGTAATTATTATTTGGGATTTAATAATAAATATTGTTTATTTTTTATTCAAAAACTGTAGAGAGAGAATATTTTTGACAGTATTTTTATTGAACTATGAAAATTTGTTATAAGATTGATCAAATCACAATTTATATAATAAAGTTTTTATATAAATGATCTTATTATTTAGGTTTTTTAATATTGATTTCTCATTTGCTTTTTATTTACTATTTTACATTATGAAAATACAATCAAATCCTGATAAGACACCACCATCCATTTGGTGATTTTGGCAGCTAATCGGGGTTGGCAGTTTATCGAAAATGTATAGTATATAAATGAAATTGAACTCCGAATTTTTTAAATTTAATAAAATACAGTACAGTAAATGAAGCTAAAATAAACTGCTTATCTTACTGTTTCAAGATCAAAGTTCATAAAATAGCACTTAAAGCAGTATGTACGTATAAAGTTTTATACGTACATACTGCTTTAAGTGCTATTTTATGAACTTTGATCTTGAAAATTACATTTATATTTAGCATTAAAACTTCACATTTCTCAAAAACTGTATACTTTGCAGTATAGTATATGTACCGTACTATATAGAAAACGTGTCCATCTGTGTTCTGATCCTCTACTTTGAGTTCTCTGTAAAACACGAATGTACACAGTGTACTGTATGGTATCCTTATTTGCTCGATATGCAAGAAATGATGGAAACGATCTGGTTCTTATTATCTTAACTTCTCTATAACCTATATGTGAACAGGCTTAAAGAGACACATGATTAACCATTAACTCCATCTCTCCCACCCACTGGTTACATATGAATCCTGAGAGCTTTTAATACTGTATATGCAATACTGATGAACTTCAGGATATAAGTCACCTTACATGCCCCTGGCGGATTATGAGGACAAATACAATACCAAAAGGAATATTTGTTTAGTTGTTTTTATTGGTGGATGGCAGATAGTATCCTATTGGGGTTTGCCTATTCCATTAACATAGGGAAGATCTGTTCCACCAAATTTCTTGGCGATCAGCAAGGATGGCAGCTTAATGGGGGGGCATCTTATCAGGGTTGACTGTACAATTTACATCTTTTATAATACTGTCTTTCTGGTGGTGACTTTTTTATGAAAACATGTCTGTTTTTCTGTAGATACTGCAAAAGTTTGGATGTTTTATACAAATTTTGCAGTATAAAACATCAAATTTTTGGACAATCCAAGAAAATTTTTAAATATTTTACTTGTAAATCTCATAAAGGCACTCTTTTAAGTTATTAATTTTTGTTACTTACAAAATACCATTTCATTTTCAATTTCACAAAATTTCAAAAACTTCAAGAATTTTAAATATTATGATAACATTAAATATAATATAAAATTATGCACTTAAAATTATGGCAGTATTTCAAGATAGCAGAAATTACAACAAAAACCTTAGCCTTGTAATCAGAATTTTTTATTCAAATCTGAAATAAAAAACATATGATTGGTATGGTTATGAAATATATTACAAGATATAGTATATGCATTGGTTTTAGTACTTTGCAAACAGCCATTTTGGATTTATGAATTATATTTGTAATATATCTTACATTTACACTCTTACACAATACACACATTATATATATATATATATTGCAGCATTCGAGAAAACTCTAGTAATTAGGCTAATGAAAATTGTTTAAATAATTTCAAACATTTGATATTTGCGCAGTCCTGGGTTTTCTTCTTCTGAATCATCACAATCTGATTCTTCACATTCCAACTGCGAGGAAGAGGATGATGCTGACAGCGAAAGACAGCAGACTGAGCAGACTCTTTGTGAGAAATCGGCATGTCAAATCAAAAAACAAACTGAATATGTTTCTAAAGCCCCTCAAAATGAAGCTGAATGCCAATTGCTTGTGAAGAATATATCTAAGGAGTTCAAAATCTTTGAGCAACTGGTGAAAAACAACAAATGTAATAAAATTAATGGATGCACTCGAATCTATACCACCAACAACTATAGAAACTGAAAAGTCTTTTTCGGCTGCAGGATTATTTATAGCCAAACTTAGAACTAGATTCATGAATAAAAGTGTAAATTGCCTGTGTTTCTTATGTTTGTATTAAATGTCAATTGCCAAATCAGTTTCAAAATAAACTAAAGTTAAATAAATTTTTTTAACAATGTAGTCACTACTAGTACTCACTAATCTGTCATGTTAATTTTATGAAAAGTAGGTTTTGAATTCGTTTCAATTTGTAATTTATAAATATATATATATGAATAAATAAAATGCTGTGAAGTATTCAGTTTTAATAATCTTATGATGCAAAATGTTAGAGTGAAACTGTGTTGTAGAATTTAATGTTATATGAGTGTTGCCTGTAACCAAAAAAAGGAAACATTATAAATTTTATTACTATTTATTATTTTATTGAAATATGAAATATCCTTATAGTATTTTTACAAAAATATTTGTTGTAAATATTGTAAAAAATTATTTGTTTAAATCATATTTTGTTTTCATTGCTTGTAAAATTTGTAATTTTTTAATGAATAATAAATAAAAAGAAATATAATGATAATACAGCATATGGTGTTATTTTACATCATAAAGCTCAGGTTATTTGGGTTATTTATATTGTATATTGTTTGTTGATTTTTAGATATGTTGTTAGAATAATATCATCTAGTATTCAGGGTTGCAAAGTCGGATGGCAAATGATCTGACTCCGACTCCACTCAAAAATCTCCAACTCCTCGACTCCCAACTCTGACTTTGCCACCCTGGTTATATTTGCTTCTTTTCAGTCACGTTTTTGATCAGTGTTGTGAAATGCCAATGTAAGGCAGATTTTCTAATAATTTACCGTATCTCTGAAAGTTTGACATAAGCTTAAAAGTAGTTTTGAATTCATCAATCATATAGCTCCAAAATTCACATATGTTGAAATTGTATGAGTTAGTAAGTGTATTTCATTTACATAAAACTTTATTTTAATGACTTCCTATTTCTCTGTTTTACAAATTTATTAATGCAACACAAGCCTATAAGCAGGATTGTTGAAAAAAACTTATTAGATCAAATTTGTTTTTGGCTGTTAAATTCTCCTCACTTGCTAAAAGGAACTGTTAAATATTTGAAATAGAATTTAGTATGTTCTGTGCATTTATATTTTTATTCCATTATAGTTAGCAACTGAGGAGGGCTGAACAGCTAAAAACATTGACTTAAGAATTTTTCAACCATTCTGCTTATAGGCTTGTGTTGTTTTAAAATTTCATTTAACTAAAACAGAAATAAAAAGGGTTGTTCAGATATTTGTCAGTTTCATCTTGAATAATAATAATTTGTGTGAATCAGTACACAGTTGGTAAATGAATATGTATTTAATAATGGCAATTTGCTAATGTTGTGTTGTTTTTTAGAGTAAATGTGATATAGAAATAAAATTCACATATGAATGTCAATTGGCCTTATTTGGTTAATAATGCATTATGATATTTTCTGGAAATAATTTGCCAAAATTACTTTCGAAAAAATCAAGTAATTAAAATATAAAATTTTTATAATATACTGTAAATCATTTGAATTTTATTTGTTTAATAGAACATTATGCAAATAAAATCACCTCATACAAGAAAGAATATAAAATTTGTTTTGTCATGCCCAAATTTATATTTTCCATGTGTTATCTTGCTACATGTAGATTTTCATAACATTAGATATTTATAAACTGCTACTGTATTAAGATTATTTTATAGATTAATTTACTATATTTTGAAAAGCTTGTTTATAAAAATAGTATTTTTATTAATCTTAATATGAATTACTTTTATTCTCTGAAGAATGTACATTTAACCTTTTGAGTGCTGGCAATGTTTTGAAATTAAGTCTAATTAATATGCAAAAAAATGTGAAAATTAAAATTGTGAAATCTTGTTTAATTTTTATTGAAATCTTTTGAAATTTTCAGTATTTATTGCATTTTTTGTTCTCGTTCTAACAATATAAGCATTTTTTTGAATTTTATATTTTTCATAACTTTTTGTTACATATATGAGATTGACGAAAACACTGTTTTTTTATAAGCAAAAAAAAATAGTCATTCAACAAAGTAATCAATA
The DNA here is from genome assembly GCA_000484575.1 of Olivierus martensii. Classification (NCBI taxonomy): domain Eukaryota; kingdom Metazoa; phylum Arthropoda; class Arachnida; order Scorpiones; family Buthidae; genus Olivierus; species Olivierus martensii. Next base: position 20,537 of record AYEL01075100.1, on the reverse strand, counting down.
TTTTTAAATAGTGACAAGTCCTCTTACAAAATAAGCCATGAATGAAGAAATTAAGCCAAAGTATTCAGAAAAAAAAAAATATATATATATAATCCACAAGTTATAACTTCATTTAATAGAATTTATATCATAATTATATAAAAAAAATTACATGAATTCAAGAAATTACAATTGAATTAAAGACATAAATTAGTGTTGTATGAGATAATTATCAGATTTTGTATTGAATTTAGTTATAATGAAACAAGATTATTTTGTTTTATGTGAATAAATTGGACTATTACTATCCATACTTTAACTGCAATCACTTGAAGCAGGATAAAAACACTATTTTATTATTAGATATATATAATATACATTACATATACAATAGCATTATTAGTATATGTAATGTATATTATATCGCCAGCACATTAGTGCCTACGTTACCGAAGAAACTAATGCATGCTGAAGCCGAGTATTGAGGTGACCAACATTTTGGCCGGAGCTGTACATTAGATAATAAGGAATAATAATGTAAAATATGAATTTGCCACCATATTTTGTTCTAAAGATACAAAACAGCAAACACAGAACAGATGAAAAGATGAAAAAAATGAATACATATAAAGAGTTTTCTATAAAGAAATGGCTTATTGATATTAAATAATAATTATTGTAAAATTTTATTTACATATATATATACTTTTTATTTTTTAGAAGAAGAAGAAAATGATGAACATCTTCAATGTTGTGGATGTGAATCTGAGCCTGACAACTGTTGTTGTCAGCGACTTTTGGATGCTTTCCAACAAATTACAAACCAATTGTAAGTTCTAGTATAATGAATATATTAGTAAAAATGCATATTTATTAAAAATTTAATATAGATAAAATTTTTGTCATTGACTTCAATTATAGATTTCATTATACAGAAACTAAAATCGTGTTTCATAGTCCAATTGTTTAAATGCGGTTATTGATAATCACATTTATACATGTATGATTGTTATTATTCTTACTTATGATATTTTATTGATCGATAAATAAAGATATGATATCCAGATTATTAGTAATAATATTTTTTAGCAATTAGACTCCTAATTTATTTCTAGAATACCTGCCTGATCATCTAAGGTGATCTATATGATCTTTGTCATTGTGGAGTACTGAAAAAATTGTTCTATTTCTTTTGTACATAGGGATGGTTTTGGAATTTGTTGCAACCTTATGACGTTGGTACTGCAGGATCATAGTTGAGGACACATCTTCGGTTGGTGTCAGAGGAGTGGTACTGTTTTGGATATTAGGATGCATTTGTTCTAGGGTCTGGCTAATTTGAATCCATAGCCCCCATAATTGGTTATATGTGTGCCATATTTTTTAGCTTGTTCCACAATATAATTAAACTCTTTACATTGATCATTATAGTCCATACAGTGGGTGGCGCTCTTCAAAATAAGGTCCGAAAGATAGAGAGTTTATAGGGGTATGAATACAGGGACCAGGATGGTATGATATTCATATATGTTGGCTTTCTATACATGCCAGTACAATACTCCCCATTTTTTATAGAGACCTTAACATCAAGGAAGTGGAAGTCCATGTGTTCTTTCTGTCTACAGTAAGGCTAAGCCCTAATGAGCTATCTGATAGGGCATGGACTACTTCCTGTGTATGTTCTTTATTCCATATTACATGTATGTCATCAACATATCTCACATAGAGTTTAATATTGGATAAGAAAGGTTTTTTTAGAAAAAGTACGATTTCCGGATGAGCACATCTCCATCCTAGACTATAACTCATTGTATCCTTCAATCGAATTAGCACCTGCATGTTTATTGTTCTACAGATTTATTCTTGAACATCTTACAGGTACAGATTTTAATGCTGAGCTCTTATGCACGATCTGCCACTTAATAACTTATAACTCATTTCACTTTCAAAGGTAACTATTACATCCAAAGAAAGGATGTCCCTATAGGAGGTCCCCTTGCTGGTATGGCAGAGATAGTTGTCAGATATAATGAGGCCCATGCCATTAGTCCTTTCTTATCTGATATTAAACTGTATGGGAGATATGTGGATGACATATGTGTAATGTGGAATAAAGAACGTACACAGGAACTGGTCCATGCCCTCAGATAGCTCATTAGGGCTTAGCCTCATTGTAGACCAGCAAGAACACACGGACTTCCACTTCCTTGACATTAAGGTCTCTATAAAAAATGGGGAGTATTGTACTGGTGTGTATAGAAAGCCAACATATAATATGAATATCATACCATCCTGGTCCCTGGATTCATACCCCTGTAAACTCTTTACCTTTCGGGCCTTATTTCAAAGAGCACTCACCCACTGTATGGACTATAATGATCAATGTAAAGAGTTTAATTATATTGTGGAACAAGCTAAAAAATATGGGTACACATATAACCAATTATGGGGGCTATGGATCCAAATTAGCCAGACCCTAGAACGAATGCATCCTAATATCCAAAACAGTACCACTCCTCTGACACCAACTGAAGATGTGTCCTCAACTATGATTCTGCAGCTGCCAACATCATAAGAAAGGTTGCAACAAATTCCGATACCACCCCTGTGTACAAAAGAAATAGAACAATTTTTTCAGTACTCCACAATGACAAAGATTGTATAGACCACCTTAGAAGATCAGGTGTACATATAATTCTAGAATACCAACATGATATTAAAAATGAAGAGATAAATATAACATTGTCAAGATGTTGTAAATATAATAGACATTAAATGAGAAGAGGTCAAGTTTGTTAAAAAATTATGTTAATAGAAAAGAAGGAAGGCTAACTGAATCAGTTACTATTATAGGTAATAGTAGATATAAAAACCATCACCCAACAGATAAGAAGAAGAGATATAAAAACATTATTAATGACGAAATCTCAAAAACTCTCAAAAGATATGAGTATATTCAATAGTAAAGAATTTAATTAATTTAAGAAGAGATGTAGATTTTAGATCCATGAAAACTAAACAGTAATAATGTTGTGTAAGAATTTTTTTAGTTTATTTTTACTTTATTCATTTTTAAATATTTTGTTAAAAATGTATTCAAAATGTTTTATCTGCAAAACTCAGTAAAATATTTGGTTGAAATTGCATCTCTTAAAAGGAGAGCTGAAGATGATTATTTGTATAACCAAAAACATTACTGTATTTTTGATATAATTAAAACTTTATCTTATGCTGCCAAGTGCTTTTTATATACATTATTGATTATATGTTAAAGCAATGTTAATGTTATTGGATTCCTAATTTATTTTTAATTGTAAATATTATTAATTCATCCATGGCTAATATATTAAAATTCAGATATGTCATCTTTCTAAACTTTATACATAAATAGCCTATCATTTCACATTATATTATAGAACAATATTAATTTGTCAGATATGTCTGATATGATTATATATGTTCACTAAGAGAGATTTGTTTTTAATTAATTTATTTCTCTAGATGCATTGCTTTTATCAGGTAAAGGAGTTGCTAAAAAATATGAAAAAGATAAGCATTTCCAATCTTTGGACAATTAAGAAAGCCTGAGGTTGGTCTGCAAAGCAGACAGGCAATGATTTTACTATAATACAGTAAAAAGCTAAAAGATTTGTTTCATTTAATTATTTAATAAATATTAAAATTTATAGAGAAATAAAAAGTAGATTTTGATGTATTTAAATATAGTTTGTCATCTTTTATTGTCACCTCATTAGTATTGTTTCACTCTTACATTACCAGCAAAACCTAAATTAACTAATTGAAAAATTAGTTTTTTAAGGCAATAGAACAAAATAGATATGTTTTCTTACATTTCCTTACATAAAAGACAGAAAATACATTGGAAATCTATAATAATAGTTATAGAAAACTGGGTATTCTCATTTTATATGAGTGCTAACTCATATACAGTATAAATATTGTTTATGAAAACTATTTAACTATATTGCAATAGGGCAGTCTATCAAAATCAAACCAAATATTCTAAACCAGGGCTGTCCAAAAGGTGGCCTGGGGGCTGCATGTGGCCTGCCATACCATTTTGTGCAGCCCACGAGGCTTTCATGATTTGTGATATTATAATAATGTTTATTTTCAGTTTTATGTTTTCCTTTTTTTTAAGAATAATAAAAAGAATCCTAAAATTGAATTATATTAACTCAATTAATTAATCAATAAAAACAATCCTAAAATTGAATTATATTAACTCCTAATTAATTTCTTAATTATTAGTAATTGTTTAATGATCAACAAGCTATCAATGACATCACATTTTTTAAGACTTTCAATCACATAAATTTTAGTTTTAGTATTTCAATTTAAAGTTTTGAATTGTGACTGTATTTTAGTTAATTTTTGGTTTTTAACACACACCACTTCAGTGATTGTGTGACCATTGTTGTGACATTCTGTTTTAATTTTATTTTACTCTTTAATCTTATTTTATGTTTTAATTTTATTTTATTTTACCATGAGTTTGTTGCATTTATGAAATGAATAAGGAAAAAAAAAAACATAAAATAGAAAATGAAAATCGAGTATATCGGGAAAATGACTTTTTCATAACAAATCACATGGGTAAACTGCTTTGTTTAACGAGTTTTCCTAACTTTTGCAATTTTTGTCGGAAAGTAATATCAATGTTTGGTAATACTTATTTGTGTGAAAGTGCATTTTCTAATATGAAGATACTTATGAATCGATTCGGAACCTGCCTTGGAGATTCTTCTTTTTTTACATATTTTGCGGATAGCTACCACAGGAATGGATGTAAATATCCAGCTTTTATAAATGCTGCTGCCCGCTCTCATTTATAACATTAAATAGGTACATACATACTTTTTTATATTTCTTAACCGTTTATATTTTATAACTTTGCATTCAATAAACATACTAATAACATCTGGTAAATATAATATTATAATAAAGTTTGTTAATTTGGAAATAAAATTGGTTTCCAAAAAGTGTTATATTTGTGTGTTCTGTTTGTTGAGAGTACCAAAGCCTTGCTCCCTTTTTTGTAACTGCGGCCCTCCATATCTCTAGTAAACACGGCTATGGCTCTCAGGTTCATTATAACTGGATAGCACTGTTTAGAACATTTAACAAATTAACCCCTAGTGTAATAATTTAGAATTAAACTAAATTATTAAAATTTAATTTAATTCTAAATTATTACACTAAGGGTTTATTTGGCTTAGAATATTTGGTTTGTAGACATTACTCTAGTTGTTTTATTTAGAATATACTATTGAAATCATTTTCATGCAGTGAAAATGCTTCAATTTTTCAACTAGAATATTTGAACTCAAATTAGGGCTTTAACTCTTGGAATATTTATGTGAAGGATCCAGGCTCTGCTCATTTATCCACAACTATAACTACCCCAGTTCCACTCAACTCACAGCACGATACCATACACCTTAGTTTGGGTAGGGCTCTCTCTTAGTCTGGCCCCTTACCTTCGACCTGTCCGGCATGGGAGACCCTACCAGTAGCAAAGCTACCGCTGGCATAGCTCTCAGGATCATTGGAACACGCAAGCTCCCTCACCACGACAAGGTGGAGACGCCATCGAGGGAGATCCACAACTATATAATCCAGCTGATCTCCAGAAGTGTAGGTGATGTGGAATGGTACCAGTAATAGCGAATGATTGAGAATTATTAAAGAAAAACTAATTACAGATATAACAGTTGTGAATCTAAGGTATCTTTTATTAGAAAATAATTATTTTTTCTATAAATCATGATATATAATGACTATGTATCATCTTCCAATTAAAATTTATAATTAAATCATCATGATCATTCATTTTATTCCATTATTGAACAATTTTGATTATTATGATTGTGTTAGATGACAAAAATTACCAAATAGTATTCTTTCTAGTACCAGAAGAAAAGCACTGTAGTAACATAACTGTACTTATAACACTAGCCTAATGGGATTTTTGGTTTTAGTTAATGTCAGTTTGGTTAGTCACCAGACTTAACTCTGATATTAAATGATAATCTACTATATGCTTAAATATAAAAAATTCCATTGTTCTTATTTAAAGAAATTAGTTTCTAAACAGTTATAAGACATTAAAAATAAAATTCTTTATTTTATGTATTTAGCAAAATCATAGTTACATAAGAAATATACTTTATATATAGATAATCTTTGGCTTACAATTGCCTCAACTTATGATGGTGATGTAATCAGTAAAATCTGTGATTGATCGTTGCAATTTCATGGAAGTTATAGTAGTTACTTTTCAAGTAGTTCCATAAATTCAGTTTCCTGAGCTACTGATCTGATATACAGAAAGCATCTTTTTTTGTATCTGGTTCTTATAGTTTTCTATTCTTTAATAAATGTATTTCAAATTAATAAAATGGAGGTTTTCCATCATTGTCTTATGAATTTGTTCGTCTTTTTAAAAAAAAATTCATGTTAGTGGTCTGCTGAATTTAAAATCATAAATTTAGTGGTCATGGACAGTGGTCACCATATTTTCCATAGAGTTAATACTTCAATTATCGCGAGAAATTCGTGGAACCAATTATTCGCGCTAATCGAGGCCTACCTGTATATCCATTATCCATTGTCAGTATCATATGAACCACACTATTGGAATTCTGTAGGTGGTTTTGCTTGCTATTATATTATTTTTAACCTTCATTCTAATTATAATTTATTTTTACAGTGAATAATAGAGGCTTATAAGACTGGACCAATGGTGTGTGTCCTCCGTTAATAACTTTTGAATTAGCAGATTTTCGTGAAATTCACTAATGTTCTGACATTAAGGGACATCTCAATACCACATTCTTTAATCCTGTAGAATCTGCTAATCCTGCAGGATAGAATTTCATTTTTATTACAATTTTAGTTTATATTTTGCCAATAGATGGCATTAAGTGTTAGAAATATTAAGTAACATTTGGTGATTTCTTAACATAGCATCATATATCTCATTAGCTATCATAATGATATCACAAAAAATTGCTAATTTATGATGTTATGATGATGTAATAATACATGATGTCACAATGATGATTAAATTTTGTCACTATGCTGATTAAATTAGCATTAAAATTTGATACACAAAAACAATGGATTCCAAAAGGTAAATAAATGAAAAATAAATGACATCTTCAAAAAATAGGCAATTTTAGTTCTTTTTGGAACTTTTTGTTTTATATCCTGTAGCATTAGTTCTAAATCTGTGAAATTTCTAGGGACCACATGAAATATGTTTTCACACTAATAATGGTTAAGAGAAGGCCACCAAAGTAAATTAAGGTCAGAAGGGGCCATTAATAAAAATGGTTAAAAACTACTGGCCTACTGCAATGATAAATATGTGATGAATGTAATAATATGATACATACATAATAAAAGTGAAAATGATATTAATTAATAAAACATTGTTATATTAAAATAACTGTAAATTTATGAATTCCAAGAAAGCATCCTTCTTTACATTTATTTTTATAAAAAACTAATCATGAATTATGTAGGGCATTCAGAAATTCATCCTTAGTATAAAGTGTAAAGTGTAGTCACGTGTATAAAATGTGACTACACTTTATACAGCTACTACTCGATTTATATGCTTTCAATTAAAATTAATATTAATTAAAAAGGTTTAGGTTTAAATTTGTTAATATCTTTAAAATGAGTCATCAATTATTAAATTTTTGCTATCAATGACTTCTTACCTAGTGTCAAGTATTAACATTTAAACATTGTATTGCTACTTTCATAATTATTTTTCAATAAATACAAATAGTAGTAAGTTAAATTTGTCTTTAAAATAAATTTGTTCTAATAATTTATTTCTATAATATTTCTAATAATATTAAAGTCCTAATTTATCATCATAAATTATATGATTTTTTTCTATATATATATTTTATTTATATAGTAAAACTTAAATTTAATGGAACTGGAACCAATAGATTATGCAAACAACAAACAAAATCATTTATATTAATTTGTTTGGTCAAATATTGATTCCTAACAAGAAGTAATTTGTTTTCAAGCATTATAAATATTATCAAAATGCTAAATTCATCATCTCTTCAAATATACAGAAAATAAATTAATTATTTGACTTATTGATGGTTAAAATAAACAATGGATTACAGTCATATCTCAGCTTACATTGTTAATTTGTTCCAAGACTCTCAACTTAAGTTGAAATATGGCATAAGTCGAATAAGCTTTTTAAAAAATGACCTAGACCCCTATAAATAACCCCGTAAGATTGCTAATAACATTTTTAAACTTATAAATAACTCTATAAGTTTCAATAATCAGCTCATATCCCGATTGGATGAATGGTCAAAATACTTTTGTATGCAGCATAGAAAGTTGAACAAGAGTGAACTTCAGCATAAAGATGCAGTGTCTAGCCATATAGTGAAAGTAACATCACCATCAATAAAAACCGATGTAAAATTGAAAACGATATAAGTCAAAACAACTTAAGTTAAGGTATAACTGTAATGTTATATACAGAATTAACCAAGAAACAGTTAACTGATAACAACATAACATTAGTTTCTTTTCAATGACACATGTTAACAATGCATATAAATATGATATCAGTTTTAAGATTCATTTTTTGATGTGAAAAGTTGACATTAATCAGTATTTTCATTTGTTAACAGAAGTTGCATTTAAATAAGCCCAAATTAGTAATAATTTCATTATGGATTATAAGTTTCTTGGATAATTCTAATCCGTCAGTGTATATCATATACAATTGTTCCCCAACTTACATGGTTAATTCGTCCAAAAAATTTCTTTATTAATTGAAAACCACATAAGTTCAACAATGTTTAAATTTGATGTACATTAATGAGTGCATTAGCAAATGGAATGGCCAAATGAAATTTATGAGCATACTTTAAACATAGATAAGAAAATTTAAAGCTGTGATATTTTTGCAAAGAATTATTTAATGAATTTTTCATTTACATTTTATGAAAATTTAACAAAAATAGACTTATACATCTGTGTATCTCTGAAATCACATTAATCAAAACTATATAAATTGGGAATTTACTGTATATTTAGCAGAGATTGTGTTATTAATTGAAAATCCTTTTCCTATTAGTTCATTAGATGAAGATGTTTACTAAATTATTTTTAATATTTTATAGAAAAATATGAAAAGTAATTTAGTATACAAATATTATTAATTTTAATTTACTTATCAATTATTTCTTTAAACAGAAATGAACTAGAAATATTAGAATCTGTGGTTGGAGATGCAGCTGTTAATGTTGCTCAACAATATATTGAACAGTTTGTTCAAGATACATGTAGAGGAAATTTTGAAGTGTCATATTTATCAGTGTTAGAAGAGGTACAAATAAAAAAGATTACTATGTATTTACAAAGTTTGATCAAAAATACTTCAGATTGATTTATTAGCAAACAAACTATTTTCAAAAAAATTATTGATTCTTTTATTGCTCTATTGATGATTTGTAAAATATTCTCAATATTTTTTATTTCTAGAAATAATCCTAAGAAGATATACTTGAAATATTTTTTATCATCTTATTTATCATATTTTTTGTAATCATCTCCAGATTTGTTTTCAATTCAATATCATTTCAATTTTGAGCAGCAAACAGAATGCACAAAGAGATAATTCAGAGAATGGAGAAAATGAGGTATTATTAGTGCATTGATCCAATCCAATCTGATATAAGTTCTAAATAATAAATATCTGATATTTTCTGACATTATATTCTTTTTCAAAACTTCCAAATTATATTAGATGCTTATAGTAATGTTGGATAAAAAGTTCTATGATAGCTATCATACATAACAGCTGACATTACATTTCTTTGGACATAAAAATTAAGCCTTAAAGATTTTTATTAGATTAAATTTTCAAGTAAATATTCCTTTTTAGTATTTTGATGAGATTTTTACTCTACAATAATTTTTTCTTGGTGTTGGGATTTTTTTTTCCGTCAGTGTATAATTAATTTATTATGGAAACATTGGAAAAAATATTCAAAAACTAAAATTCTAGAATTTGTTCATTCAGATTGAGATTAGTTCCAATTTTTTTGTTTAAGTAAAAAATTCAACTTTTATTAATTTTATTAAAATATTTCCAAAATATAGAAAATGAATAATGAAACCTTCTAGTGGAGAGAATTTTCAAAACATTGTTTTATTAAACGATCAAAGAAAACTAAAACAATTTTTATTAAAGCTATTAGGAACATTTTATAAATTTTTTTATGTTTATCATTCAGAAACATCGATATTTCAACAACATTCATCAAAACTTACTGTAAATTAGATGTTAAAAAAAATGCATATTAAAAATAAAATGATGCAATTATAAATAATTTTATTTAAATTATTGCATTTTCACATAGGGAAAAACTGCATAATTTTTAGCTAAAAATTGTAATTTTATTTTCATATGGGATACAGATGAAACAAATATTGATTTATAATACTATTGATTTTTATGGAAAATGAATTTTGGTTTGCATTATTTTCAAGATACATTATATTTTTGTTTCCTTGTTAATTATGTAACTAGAGCAATCATTGTATTTAATGATCTGTTACAATTTTCAAATAGAGTTGATCCTTATTTAATGCTGCCTCATTGTCATTTCAGTATTATATCACCAGCAAAAAACCAAAAATTGATTAGCTAAAAAATTAAAAATTTTAAGGCAGCGAAGCAGAATAAAGCCCTGTTGTCTTAAATTTCCCTTCATAATAGAAAGAAAATGAAGTGGAATAATTGTTTCAATTAATGTTGCGATTTTCAGAAATCTAATCCCAACATTAAACAACTACTATTAAAAATCAAATATTAATCATATGTTATGCAAATCCTAATATTGGAAAATGAATTAAATTGTATTTTATCAAATATTATCTGTATTATTGCTTTTTATCTGAATTGAAATAGATATTTTTTTACATTGACCTTTTTTGTATATATTTTTTTAAATATAAATCATTGAATAATTACAAATAATATTTCATCATTTCAAATTTTGTGAGAGTAAATTAATATTATTAATATAAAAGATTTGCAACAGTAACTTTGATTTTAATTTTTCATTTTATATTAGTTCTCATTTATTGTTGTTTTCATTCATTATTCTCAAAAAGTGAAAATGCATTATTGTCAGATTTTACTAAAAATATTGGTAAAATGGTTATTGTAAAAATATTTCTTGCATATATACTGTAATTTTTTTTGTTTCAGATTTCCTGTAACATATATGTTAAAAAAAATGTTTTGGGGTGTGACATTAGAAAGTGGAAAACGATATTCCCAAATAGTGGAATCATCCTATCATTTATCAATGGCTGCACTTGAACCTAATATTAAAGAAGTTGGGAAATCAAATAAATATGTTTCCGTTATGATTGAACATGGAAAATCTGAATTTCTTTTATGTACATTAGAATATGATAGAGTAATGCAAGTTCCTTTAGATCTTGTTTTTGTGGAAGGAGAAGAAGTGAGTTTTTTTTTAAATGGTGAAGGTGTTGTACATCTTACTGGTTATGTTACTGATGAACAACAAGATATTGATGAACAGTCATATTCAGAAGAATCTGAAGAAGAAAATGAAACATCAGATGAAGAAGACTACAGTAGCAAATTAATGCATGTAGATGACAGTACAGATGATTCAAGTAATGAGGAATGGATTCCAAAAAAACTAAATAAGAAAAACACAAACATAAAGAATAACAAAATACCAAAAAAGTTAAATAAAGAACTTAAAATGGAATCTAATATTACAACCAATTATAAAAAAAGTAAATTTAAAAATAAAGATGATAAAAATATTCAATATGAGAATTCAGAAGAATTGAAAGAAATTCATGATGATGATGATGATGATGATGATGATGATGATGATGAACATACTGAAGAAATTGAAATGAATAAACATTTCAATCCAAAAAATAAGAAAAATTTAAAAAAACAAAAGAAAGTGGCTCTACATAAAAAAAAGTTAACATTATCTCCAATATCTACACCACAGATACCAAAAGATATGTTAAATGAAGAAAAAAGTCATTTATCTTTAAAAAAAACAAAGAAAATGAATAACAAGCAGAAATTTTTTAAAAGAGAGAAACCATATTCTGAAGAAGAAAGGGAGGAGTTTCAAAATGTTTTATCTTCTAAAAAAAAAAATCCCAAGAAGAAACAATATTTTAAATCAGAAGGTGGAACAGATATATAAATATTTGTAAGAATATTTATGGTTATAAATTATGTTTAAGTTTGAGCAGTTTTTATATGTAAGATGAAATTAAAAATTAAATAAAGTTTGATCTGTCCTTTAAATTTTTATTAAAAGTGTTTCCTTGAATAAATCTTGAAGTATTTAGATAAAATATCTTGTGAACAGTTATTACTAATGCTTGTTAAATAAATCTTGATTTATAGTAAAATATGGGGATAAGAAAACTTTTTAATGTGGATCATTCATAGGCCAGAAGAAATATTTAAAATGCTATTTATTAAGTTATCTTTGCTCCTATTATTTACATTTAACAAAATTATTTACTATTTCATTAGGCATTTTAAAAAATAAAAAATGTATATAGGTTCAGAAGCTCTTCCTATGAAAGTCTCTGCAGCCAAATATATTTTTTTAATTGAATTTGGCTTTTGGGATATTTTCCCCAACCTTAATTTGATATATTAATATATATACAAGACAATTAACATAACACATTGTCTATACAGATTTTTCTCTCATTATCATCATTAGGAAGAATTTGCTACTTCTAGCAAATAGTTTATTTTTTGTAATTTTGCTTTAAAATAATGTGTGAACTGATATTTTCAAATTTATTTTTTTAGTTGTTTTAGGCTTGCTTTTATAATGCCCTGTTAAAATTCCTGTTGGACTTACACCAGTTATGTTTTACAATCAACGGTTAAATGCTAACTTGTAGTTAGTGATTCAAAATCGACAGATAAATTAACTGCTGATTCGAGTAGCAGTTAGATATCTTAACTGCTGGTTGAGTAGCGTGTTGTCTTTAAAAAATTTTAAACAAAACAGGAAAAATAAAACTTATTTTTATTAATTTAAATCAAATTATGATTTTTTAATATTTAATTATATGATCAGGGCTGCAGAGAGAAATTTTTGGGCCCATGACAAGTCTGGTTCGGCCCCACTTAAAGTGCATCACTTTAGTTTAATAAAAAAAATCATATAAAACATTAAACATTTATTTAAAGTTTACAATAAATTCAAAATTCGATACATTACATACCATGTTATATATAAAATAGTTTATTTTGGCACAACTGCTTTGAGTGGTAGACAGTGTGCTCTGTCATTGGAACTATCAGTCATGTTGGGGCCCTTTTTGATGCTGGGCCCATGACAAAAGTCTCAGATGTCAACCCCCTCTCAGCAGCCCTATATAAGTTAGAAACTTTGAAGGTAGAAATGTAGAGCATTCTAACACTGTGTATCATAAATGTGTAATAGGCCAAATAATTAATATTTGAGCATAATCACTCCATTGTGATTATTATATATATCAGTCACCCAGCAGAATCAAGGATATAAGTTAATGAAAAAGCAAATGCTCACAGAACACACTGTTTATCATTTGTTAACATATATAAAGCAGAAATCTTGTGCTCTTACCACTTGAACAATAAATATATTCTTAGATGTTTTTATAATAGCTAATCACTAGATTATAAGTACAATTATGACCAATATGATATATTGTATATGAAATCAGTATTTATAATGATTAAGTACAATTTTTTTAAATTAAAGCAAAAAAAATTCAAACAATAATTTACTAATATCAGAAAGTAAATTGTATGAAAGTAGAATTTTACATAAGTTAAACCAAGATGAAACTTCAAAATCACTCAGAGAGCAACTAAAAGATCAAAGTTCACCAAAGATCAACAGCTCAAATCTGCCATTTCCAAGACGTACAGCTAAAAAAAGATTCATTGTGTCATTCTGTTCGCACTGTTATTCTTCCAATGTGATTCATCTTTGTTTCTATTTTATCATTCATTATAAACATACTAATACAAGACTTGTTTTATTATAAAAAAATATTACTACTAAAGATTTGAAAATTACTGCCAATTTTTGATAATATAGTCAGTAAGTAGCAGATAATTGACAGTTAAAATTTGTTTGCATTTTATGATTAACTTTATTACTGTTACTAGCAAGATAATAAAAAAATCTGAAGTTAGCTAACAAACTTTAATGGGACATTATAAAACTGGACTTCAGTGATAAATAGCAAATTTGGCAAAAATAACATATTTCTTCACTGTCAAGAAATATTAAAAAAATAATAATCATTCCTTGAAAATTTTCTTATACCAAGAAACTATTGATATTCAAGAAAATTATAGAATAAGATTATTTTTAATGATTGCTTATTGATCTATGATTTTAATATTTTATGTTTCATGTGAAATAATTTTGTTATTTTGTTAAAGGCTGTTTATGCAATTTTAAGCTAAAACAATTTTCAATTTATTAGTGTACTGCATAATGAGATTTTCTGATAGCATGGAACAAAGAGGATAACAGGCACGAGAAATAATTGGTATTCTTATTATGTAGTCTGATGTCAGAATTGACAATATATTATTTTTTTAGAATTTTAAAATTAGCAGATTGTTTTCACTTAATCAATAATAATTTTAGAATGACATTTTGATTATACTAGTAACTCTATAAATTCATAAGTTACAGTATATTATAGTAATAATCTGGTTCACACCGACTCTGTGATGGTCAACTTAGTGATGATTAAATCAGTGATGAAAATTATTTTGAAAAGAAAATTACTGTATATGTATACATTTAAAGTTGTTATAAATTTATTATTGGAAATTTGTTAAGTCAAATATATTAATGAAATACAGTGGTACCTTGGTTAATGACGAGTGGTTGTAAGAAAAAAATGTCTTGGTTAATAATGCAGGCTTTGGTTTACAACTCCTGATTATGTGAACTTCTGACAAAAGAGAGTTCTGTAAAACAGCTCGACATTGCATCACGTGATTTGTTAGCTCAGTTGTTAATCATTATTTTTTTTATCACAATCAGTTCAAATCGACAATATCATTATTAAAATTAATAAAATTATAACCATATAAAAATATATTTAACTAAATGATAGTTACTTTATAGTAATGAAAACAAATAATTTAATTAATTAAAAATAGACTGCAACATTTCACTAATTTTTAGTTTCTTAAAGATGATTTCTAGACAACTATTATTTTAAACTCTGTGAACAAAGTTTGATTCTGTTTGTTTGTTATATATATTAACCTGCAAGTGGTGTGACATCGCAGTTTCGGATTCCATTAGAAGAAAAAAAACATCTGTCTGAGATCCTACAGTTCATATAAATAATAAATTGACGAGTGCATGACACTGTTCATTTGCTATCAAAAGGCAAAATCAAATCTCGTCTGTATAATAATCGTTGAATCTATAAGCTACTAATCAGTGTTTACGGATTCGTTTGTCAAAAACCTCCGAAGTGAGTCCAATTGTCCTTCTGATGAAGATTGATAATTAAAAACTGTTTTCATGAACAATTCCTTTTATTAATATTAATTTTTTTGTAGCAAATATGAAAAATATCATTTATTTATTATATTTTAGAACATTTTAAATGAGTTTTATTTGCATTTTTAATATTCACTATAGTTGTGGGGAGGAGCCAGAACAAATTAATCAATTTTCAATTAAATCTTATGGGGAATTGTGCCTTACGATGGTTTTGGTTCATGATAGTAATCCTGGAACAAATTATTGTCTTTAACCAAGATACCACTGTATGTTGTTTACTAAGAATAAAATTTATGACCAAGTTTAATATCTAAAATTATTTTTAATAATTTTGGGAAGTAAAATATAAAACTACAAATATTTTTTTTTTTTTTAATTCAAATTGTAATTGTAGGCTATACCAATGTATTTTTAAATATTTTGTTGATTACAGTTATTGACTTTATTTAAAATTCTGTGGTCAGCTTCTCAATGGTGTGTTCATTTCAGTGGACATTTGTGGCTAGCAATATTTCTATCATCTATACCATAAGATTTTTTTTGAATTTTCCTCAACTTATATAAAAATCCACAAAATAGAGTGAGCAGTACTATCACCAGAGCATAACTTTAATTGGCCATGGCCTGCTTCTGTAAAATTGTCATATTGCTTTCACCTGATATAAAAAATTGTTAAAACTCATAGCCAACTGTGCCAACTTTTAATATCTGAATAGTTGTATACTTTTTCAGGAAAAATTATATAAAAATGAACAGTCATTTCTATATTAATGATTATTTATATATTTATATTTATGATGATTTATGCACTATTAAATATAAAATAACATGAAAGCAAAGAATTATATTTGACTGTGTCCAAATTTCCAATGGGCAATTGCCCTCTGTTGTCCCTGTGGAATGGCATCTATGCACATAATGACACACAGGGGTTTATGTATTATTATTTCAAAATTTCAAATCAGTAAATTCTCTTTGATTATTGTTGTTAAGAAAAAATAAAATAAAATGATGATTTATTGATTAAAGATCACACAATTTTTGAGTAAAAGTCACTTAATCTTTTTATCTAGGCAATAATAGGCACTATTTACTAATGTTTCAAATAATTTTGTTGTATTTATATTTAAGTATTATTTTTGCATGACAAAATCTTTGTCATTTTAGATTGAAAAAAATGCATGCTTTGACATACAAGAATTAACTTCTCAAAAAAACTTAGTCAATAATTTAAAAAATCAAGCACTTGTTGGCATTCTTTTTGTTATGACATTATATTTGGAACACTGCTATTCATTTATATTTTTAAATATTCTGTAATGTAATTCTAGAATGAAATATCTTTATTTAAACTTAGTGTTTATAGTTCTGTATTTGCCTATGCTGAAGAGTATATGCTTATGTTGAAAGCATTACAGTTTTTAATAAATATGTTTTTATTTTGATTCCTTGTTCCTAAAGTACTTGATTTTTGAATTTATTAGCATCGTTGGCAGTTTTGTTATCAGTATTCATGAATTAATTTTGTAGTGTGATGTGAAAC
This sequence comes from Olivierus martensii, assembly GCA_000484575.1. Taxonomy (NCBI): domain Eukaryota; kingdom Metazoa; phylum Arthropoda; class Arachnida; order Scorpiones; family Buthidae; genus Olivierus; species Olivierus martensii. Next base: position 3,371 of record AYEL01075100.1, on the reverse strand, counting down.
GTATGCCAATAATTGTTTAATTATCTGCTAACGTTTGATGATTCAAAATGCAGTTCTTATACTAATTATAACCAACTGAAGAAAAGCCTTCATTAGATGAAGAATGATAAGAAATTATATTCTATAAAAGTTTGATAATTTTAATATTTTAAATTTGAAAACTGCAAATTTTAGCAAGGTATGACATTGCTGTAATGGTCAAATTAAAAAAAGAGAACTGCTTATTGTCTGACTTCAAATCACAAATAAAAATGTCAGCATTCTTATTGCAGTTAATAGCAATATAAATACTTTATTTATTGGAATATTTTTGCTCAATTCATTCTGAAGAGGATTGGAAAATGGCTGAAAATGTTCCAGTAAATAAAGTATTTATTATGTAGCTATTAACTGCTATAAGAGTGCTATTGTTTTTATTTATTTGTTACTTTTAATGGCATTTAATATTATTACTCATGATGATGACACACACAAAATAATATTATGACAAAATAACTTTATTGTTGACTAATTATCATATGATACATAAGTAAATATGATATAAATTTTACTCATATGCATTATATTATGATAATTATAACAATATATTCTGTCTAGTAATAGACTATATATACATTGACTTATTATAATTAAATTTTATTATATTACATAAACATCTAATGATTACTATTTACTGTTGCTCCCGCCAAGAAGTCTGTGCATGTCTGTTGCCGTGGAAATAAGACTCGCTCCATTTTTGACAGGGGAAGCCAGAAGGCGTCCATTTTGGCTTGCTGAACGCCTTGATGGCATGTTGGCGATGTTTTTATTATCATCATTTCTTTTTGTAATTACTTAAATCGATTCATCAAATGAAAGAAAACTGTTTCATATATTAATTATATGCTAATATTTATATTTTACATATGAAAATAAATATGAATTCTCACATGCTTAACCCCCATTCAAAATGGACAGGTCTTGTTGCTATAGCGACCGCCACTAACTAGACATCCTGGCGGGAGCTATTCTAGTGGTAGACAAACAGTACTTTCTCTAATTAACTAGAAATAGCTCAACAGTAGCACTAGTTAGCAAACAAAAATATTGTCTGCTAATTAGTGCTAGTGTTGATCTATATTACATAATTTATGTAAATTTGCTTGCACAAATTCTTCAGAAATGTGTGACTTGCAAGTTGGGAAATACACCTAGTTCTCGTTTCATGCATGCAAATTACATTTTCTTGGCAATATGCTTAAATGCATAGTGCCAAGAATATATCTCACTTCTCGGAGTTGTGAAAAATTTTCATAAAGGCGATTTGGAAAAAATCAAAAATTCGCAATTCACTTTGCAGATGATAAATTCAGTGCTGTAATCATAAGATATCCATAAAATATGAAAATGTGTCAGTTTCTATACTAAAATTTCAAATGGAAGATGAATTGAAATATGATCATGCAAGTACAATGCCTGTTGGTTATATAAAGACTGGAGTGCTCAGAATCTGAAAAAAGTATAAAGATGAAAGCAATAACAATGGTTGGAAAGAAATAGCAATGGATATTGCTGCTTTATTCTTTATAGCATTGAGACAGTGTTTTTAGTTAACTTGCTATTGCATACATAATATGTTAACATATATTTTTGCTTCTTTCTTTGTGTGTCTTCTTTGCTCTTTGTTAGCTCTCTCATATTTAAGTTTGGTGTGACCAAAAGTAGCCAGAGATAGTCCTGCAGGTTTGATTGAGAGAATTGCCATGGAAAATAATTCACAAAGGACAATGTCCACTTTGTGCGCACATTACCTGGTGGCAATAAAATGAAATGCAATTGATACTGATATTGCTTGAAAATGAGTCATGTTCATTGTTTGATACTGCTATGCAAAAATTGTGGAAAAGTGCCTGCTGGTACAACATGGCATTGTTTTCCAATAGATGATGATATTAGGAAGTAATGGATTGTAAAAATTCGGCATGATGTTGGCCAACATTTCCAAATTACAAGGAATATGACAGTTTGTTTAATTCATTTTGTGGAAAGTGATTTTGGGCCTTTGCTTCATTCAAAATGAGGTTATTTGAAACTAGATGCTATTCTTTCTGTTTTTCCTTGGATCTCAAACAAAAAAGTATTAGAAAAACGAATAGGAATAATTATACATTTTAATAAAATAAATAAATACAGTAAGACCCCATTTAACACGGGGAATACATTCCAATGAAACAAAGCACTAAATGAAACAGCATTAAATGAGGTCATTTTAACATGTAAATAATGAGAATAGGTGAAACAGGACAGTGAATAAAAAATATATACATAGCATTTTTTAACTTTATTTTGTAACATGCATTACTACTATTATATTACATTTTATATAGCCATTTTTTATTGTTAATATCGATTTGTACTCATAAATCATTCATGAAAAAATTCGTAAAATTAGAAAATAAAAACTTTTAAGAATACAAAGCAGTAATCAAATTGCAGTAAACTATGAACTATTGAGTTTTAAGAACAAAAAGCAGTAATCAGATTGCAATAAGCTATAAACAATGAAAAATATTGATAAAGGAAAATAATGTTTCTAACTTCAAGGAACTATAGTTTAAAGTGGCAGCATTCAGGTTAAAATTAAAATGGGGTAATTGTTGTTATTTTTATTACTGTAAAATAACATTGATCATAAATATGAACTCTGGCTGCAGCAGACTTCATGTGTACTGCACTGCACTGATATCAGATGGCCAGAGCTGGATTTGCATTTTTGGGGGCCCTAGGACGAGCAAGGCTTTGGGGCTCCTAAAAATTCAAATCAGCTACATCTAATTTTAAAGACTCCTTATAACTTATAAGGAACCTTTAAAATTTTACTTTTTATCTAGCACTTTAATAAAAACCCATTTTTTCTTATTAGAAGTTTATAAAAGTTGAAAACTGATTGATAGTTTTGGGCCCCTAAATTGCGGGGCCCTAGGACGTGGCCTAGTCGGCCTCTTGGTAAATCCGGCCCTGGAGATGGCATAGGAGTATCAATGTAACAAATTCCTGCAATTTCAGATTTAGAATAACAGTTTGAAAAACCATGCTAAAGTGAATCAGTAAAAATATAGAATTAAAAAAAAACCCATGTTATATCAAAACAGCGTTAAGCGGGCTTTTTATGTATATATTATATATTTGTATATTTTATGTTGAATAAATATAAGTAATTTAATTAAAATTAAATTCTATGAAAAAATTCAAAAAATAATTTTTTGTTAGAATTTTACATTTTTAATTGATGAAATATAAAATAAAATTGCTTTAATATTTAATTATCACGAATTATAAATATCATATAAATTTAAAAAATATCCAGCAGGACATTCATAATACGAATCAGC